>JARQOD010003358.1:0-65838 GCA_033576555.1 Oophaga sylvatica | reverse complement strand
GGATGGAGCACTTGTACGTGGTCCTCGCTGTCACACTCCATACACTTGATTGTAACCTTACAGTCCAGGGGCTGTCTGGCACTTTTCAGCCTGGGGGGCAATCACAAGGTTGTGGCCCTCGAGTTGTGGTGGCCCTCCTTTTCCCTGCTTATCTCTGGCCATTGCATTAAAGCAGCAGAGATAACAGACTTTAAAAATAGGCTGTTACGTAGATATGGGAACAGTAAGGAGCTTGCTGCATAGATATGGAAGCAGAACCGAGCTTACTCCACAGATATGGGAGCAGAACGAGCTTACAGAAATATGGGAGCAGAACAGAGCTTACTCCAGGGATATGGGAGCAGAACCGAGCTTACTACAGAGATATGGGAGCAGAACCGAGCTTACTCCGGAGATAAGGGGCAGAACAAGCTTACTAAGGATATGAGAGCAGAACGAGCTTACAGAATATGAGGAGCAGAACCGAGCTTACTCAGAGATATAGGAGCAGAACCGAGCTTACAGAAATATGGGAGCAGAACCGAGCTTACTCCAGAGATATGGAAGCAGAACCGAGCTTACTACAGAGATATGGGAGCAGAACCGAGCTTACAGAAATATGGAGCAGAACAGAGCTTACTCCAGGGATATGGGAGCAGAACCGAGCTTACAGAATATGGGAGCAGAACGAGCTTACTCGGGATAGGGGCAGAACAGAGCTTACCACAGAGATATGGGAGCAGAACATAGCTTACCACAGAGATATGGGAGCAGAACAGCTTACTACAGAGAAGGAGCAGACGAGCTTACTCCACAGATATGGGAGCAGAACCGAGCTTACAGAAATATGGGAGCAGAACCGAGCTTACTCCAGGGATATTGGAGCAGAACCGAGCTTACTACAGAGATATGGGAGCAGAACCGAGCTTACTCCAGAGATATGGGAGCAGAACTGAGCTTACTCCGGAGATATGGGAGCAGAACCGCGCTTACAGAAATATGGGAGCAGAACAGAGCTTACTACAGAGATATGGGAGCAGAACCGAGCTTACTCCAGAGATATGGGAGCAGAACCGAGCTTACTCCAGGGATATGGGAGCAGAACCGAGCTTACTCCAGAGATATGGGAGCAGAACATGGCTTAATAAAGAGATATGAGAGCAGAACCGCGCTTACTCCAGAGATATGGGAGCAGAACCAAGCTTACTACAGCGATATGGGAGCAGAACTGAGCTTACTCCACAGATATGGGAGCAGACCGGAGCTTACAGAAATATGGGAGCAGAACAGAGCTTACTCCAGGGATATGGGAGCAGAACCGAGCTTACTACAGAGATATAGGAGCAGAACCGAGCTTACTCCGGAGATACGGGGGCAGAACATAGCTTACTCCAGAGATATGGGAGCAGAACCGAGCTTACTCCACAGATATGGGAGCAGAACCAAGCTTACAGAAATATGGGAGCAGAACAGAGCTTACTCCAGGGATATGGGAGCAGAACCGAGCTTACTACAGAGATATGGGAGCAGAACCGAGCTTACTCCAGGGATATGGGAGCAGAACATAGCTTACTCCAGAGCAGGGCCGGCGTCAGCACCCGGCACACCCGGGCAAGTGCCGGGGCCCTGAGCAGGCGGGGGGGCCCACTCGCAGTCTGGCACCCCCCCGCCCGTTAGCGGAGGAGAGCGGTGTCAGCGCCGCCACTGGGCCCCCCCGCTTGCTCAGGGCCCCGGCATCAGCTGGCACAATACTTACCTCTCCCGTGCCTCCGCTGCCGCAGCTCCGGGCTCCAGGGGGCGCCGGCGCTTCCTCTCACAGCAGGCCGCTGAATGACGTCATCATTCAGCGGCCGGCTGTGGCACAGAGCGCGCGGACGTCGGACAGGTAAGACGTGTGTGTGTATGTCTCTGTGTGTGTCTGTGTGTATGTAGTGCGGTGCTTTGTGTGTGTGTGTGTGTGTGTATAAGTATGTGAGAGAGTGCTTGTGTGCTGTCTGTGTGTGATGATGGGCAGGCATTGCTGATAATGGGGAGGCATTGGTGATGATGGGGAGAAGATGATAATGGGCAGGCATTGCTGATAATGGGGAGGCATTGATGATGATGATGGGGAGAAGATGATAATGGGCAGGCATTGCTGATAATGGGGAGGCATTGGTGATGATGGGGAGAAGATGATGATGGGCAGGCATTGCTGATAATGGGGAGGCATTGGTGATGATGGGGAGAAGATGATAATGGGCAGGCATTGCTGATAATGGGGAGGCATTGATGATGATGATGGGGAGAAGATGATAATGGGCAGGCATTGCTGATAATGGGGAGGCATTGGTGATGATGGGGAGAAGATGATGATAATGGGCAGGCATTGATGATGGGGAGAAGATGATGATGGGCAGGCATTGATGATGATGGGGAGGAGATGATGATGGGCAGGCATTGCTGATAATGGGGAGGCATTGATGATGATGGGGAGAAGATGATGATAATGGGCAGGCATTGATGATAATGGGCAGGCATTGATGATGGGGAGAAGATGATGATGGGCAGGCATTGATGATGATGGGGAGGAGATGATGATGATGGGCAGGCATTGATGATAATGGGGAGGCCATGATGATGATGGGGAGGCAATGATGATGATAATGGGGAGTCTTTCCACAGCGCCCTTTCCTGAGCTGTAACAGTGCAGAACGCAGTACAGCGCAGAGGAGAGCTCCATATTTTGTATGGAGCATTATATGGGGACCAGTATCCTGTATGGAGCATTATATGGGGACCAGTATCCTGTATGGAGCATTATATTGGGTCCAGTATCCTGTATGGAGCATTATATTGGGTCCAGTATTCTGTATGGAGCATTATATGGGGGGTGACATCCTGCATGGGCTATTATATGGGTGATGAGGGGGAGACTGTGGTGCCCATAATATTGTATGGAGGACTGTACTGTCCAGTCTGTACTGTGCGCTGTGAGGATTTGGCGGTTTTTGAGCTATTGTAGAATTTACAATAGATATCACTCATGTAATGGAAGAAGTGAAGTATTTGGCATTGTACTGTACCCATATTTCTCTGCTGTATCTGTGCATCATGAATCGTGGTCTGTGTTAAAGGGGCCCACTGAGACTCTTTCGCCCGGGGCCATAAAAACCTGGAGCCGGCCCTGCTCCAGAGATATGGGAGCAGAACCGAGCTTACTCCAGAGATATGGGAGCAGAACATAGCTTACTAAAGAGATATGAGAGCAGAACCGAGCTTACTCCAGAGATATGGGAGCAGAACATAGCTTACTCCAGAGATATGGGAGCAGAACCAAGCTTACTCCAGAGATATGGGAGCAGAACATAGCTTACTCCAGAGATATGGGAGCAGAACCGAGCTTACTCCAGAGATATAGGAGCAGAACATAGCTTACTCCAGAGATATGGGAGCAGAACATAGCTTACTCCAGAGATATAGGAGCAGAACATAGCTTACTCCAGAGATATGGGAGCAGAACATAGCTTACTCCAGAGATATGGGAGCAGAACCAAGCTTACTACAGAGATATGGGAGCAGAACCAAGCTTACTCCACAGATATGGGAGCAGACCGGAGCTTACAGAAATATGGGAGCAGAACCGAGCTTACTCCAGGGATATGGGAGCAGAACATAGCTTACTCCAGAGATATGGGAGCAGAACCGAGCTTACTCCAGAGATATGGGAGCAGAACATAGCTTACTAAAGAGATATGAGAGCAGAACCGCGCTTACTCCAGAGATATGGGAGCAGAACCAAGCTTACTACAGAGATATGGGAGCAGAACCGAGCTTACTCCACAGATATGGGAGCAGACTGGAGCTTACAGAAATATGGGAGCAGAACAGAGCTTACTCCAGGGATATGGGAGCAGAACAGAGCTTACTACAGAGATATGGGAGCAGAACCGAGCTTACTCCAGAGATATGGGAGCAGAACATAGCTTACTAAAGAGATATGAGAGCAGAACCGCGCTTACTCCAGAGATATGGGAGCAGAACCAAGCTTACTACAGAGATATGGGAGCAGAACCGAGCTTACTCCACAGATATGGGAGCAGACCGGAGCTTACAGAAATATGGGAGCAGAACAGAGCTTACTCCAGGGATATGGGAGCAGAACCGAGCTTACTACAGAGATATGGGAGCAGAACCGAGCTTACTCCGGAGATACGGGGGCAGAACATAGCTTACTCCAGAGATATGGGAGCAGAACCGAGCTTACTCCACAGATATGGGAGCAGAACCAAGCTTACAGAAATATGGGAGCAGAACAGAGCTTACTCCAGGGATATGGGAGCAGAACCGAGCTTACTACAGAGATATGGGAGCAGAACCGAGCTTACTCTGGAGATACGGGGGCAGAACATAGCTTACTCCAGAGATATGAGAGCAGAACCGCGCTTACTCCAGAGATATGGGAGCAGAACATAGCTTACTCCAGAGATATGGGAGCAGAACTGAGCTTATGTAATGTATGTAGTACAGTTCATATAGCGTCTTGTGCTTGGGTGCGATGAAAACACAGGAGTCACAGGTTTGATATAGAAAAGTCCTGTATTACTTCATACAAGTTGGCAGAAATAGTCACACAGTTTGCAGACACAGAAACAGGAGACACAGCAGGCCAGAGTAATCCAAGCTCAGCAATCACTCTCCAATACAGATTCAGGATCTTCTTCTCTGTTACCGTAAGTCCATGCAAACGTGGGTCTTTCAAAGAGCAGGGTTCAGAGTCCACAAGTGCTTCAGAGTTCCTCAGTAGGAATAGCTGGAGTACAAGGTCCAAGGCTTACAGGAGTCAAGTCACAGGTTCACTGCAGGCTAGATTCTGAAGCACTGATTGCTCAGCTGTGGCTGCTTAAGAAGCAAAGGAGAGAATCAGGGCGGGAACATGCAAGCTGGAAACTCCATTTTGACTGAGGGCAAGATAGCTGCAGCAAGACAGAAAGTAAAATGGCTGACGAACAAACTGAGTTTCAGGAATATATACATAGAACCTTACATTACTCCCCCCTTAAGGACAACCTCCGGATGACCTCAGACCAGGCTTGTGTGGGTACCTCTGATGAAACTGACGGAGCAAGCGAGGAGCATTAACGTTATTGACCGGTTCCCATGAGTTGTCCTCCACTGGGTAGCCCTGCCATTTAATCAGATATTGTAACTGATTTCTATACAACCTGGAATCTAAAATCCTTTCCACCACAAATTCTTCCTGACCATCGACTAGCACTGGGTCAGGGCAAGGAGAGGAACGTCCAGGAAACGTATTGGGTGTCGCAGCCTTTAGTAGGGATACATGAAAGACAGGGTGGATTCTCATAGTTCTGGGCAGTTGAAGACGACAAGCAACGGCACTTATAATTTTACTGATTTTATAGGGTCCAATGTACTTATGTCCCAACTTAGACGATGGAATCCTTAACTTAAGATTTCTGGTTGACAGCCAGACCAAGTCTCCTACCTTGAAAGCTGGTGCAGGTTTACGAAATTTATCTGCTGCTTTCTTGTACCTTTCTTGAGCCGATTCCAGATTTTCCTTTAGAAGATCCATATTCTTCTGTAAAGACGTGATTCTTTCAGCCACTGCTGGTAAAGGCGTTTCTATGGGAAATCGTGGTAGAATGTTAGGATGATAACCTAGATTAGAGTAAAAAGGAGACTGTTTAGTGGAGGCACTCTGAGAGTTGTTATACGAGAACTCAGCTAATGGAAGTAGATCCACCCAATCATCCTGTAGGTGGCAGATAAAGCAGCGGAGATACTGCTCCAGGGTTTGATTGGTTCGTTCGGTCTGTCCATTAGTCTGGGGATGAAAAGCAGAAGAAAGGTTTACTTTAATGTCCAATGCTGCACAGAAATTTTGCCAAAACCTAGAAGTGAATTGCACCCCTCGATCCGAAATAACCTCATCCGGTACTCCATGTAAGCGAAACACATCTTTAATCATCAAATCTGATGTCTGTTTTGCAGTGGGTAAGCCGACACAAGGGATAAAATGAGCTGCCTTTGTTAGACGGTCAACCACCACTAGAATGGTGTTCTTCCCTGAGAGGTTGGTAACTCCACAATGAAGTCCATAGAAATGGATCCCCACGGGCGGGACGGGGTGGGAAGAGGCTGTAACAGACCAGTTGGTGAGGAGCGAGGTGTTTTGCATCTTGCACAGACCTCACATGAAGTGACATAATTCAAAACATCCTTCCTGCAAGTGGGCCACCAAAAGAAACGAGAAAGAAATTCCTGTGTCTTTAGAATTCCTCTATGCCCAGCTATCTTGGAATCATGAATGAGTTGCAATACTCTTAATCTGACTGTTTCAGGAATATACAGACGTTGTCCCTGAATCCCACACCATTCTTAAAGACAAGACTTACGTCCCTTGGGGGTTGTGCCAAAAAGGAATCCGCATGGTATGCTTCCTTGATGTCCTTAAGTAGGTCTTGATTATGAATTACTCCTAGGAATCTAGAGTCAGGAAGAATAGTCTTAGGAGGAGTAATTGGACGTGTCTCTGCTGAGTAAATCCTAGAGAGTGCATCAGCCTTTCCATTGCGCGATCCTGGTCTATAAGAGATGATAAAATTAAATTGGTTTAAGAAAAGATTCCAGCGAGCCTGGCGAGGAATCAGGCACTTAGCCGACCTGATAAACTCAAGGTTACGATGGTCTGTCAGGACGACTATTTGCTGTGCAGCTCCCTGAAGAAGGTGTCTCCATTCTTTGAAGGCGGCAATAATGGCCAACAACTCTCTATTGCCCACATCGTAGTTCCTCTCAGCCGAAGACAACTGCTGGGAAAAGAAGGCACAGGGATGCAAGACATTCTTCTCACCTGTTCTCTGAGAGAGTATAGCTCCAACGGCACAGTCTGAAGCATCCACCTCTATTATGAAGGCAAGCTCGGGGTTGGGATGTACTAGGATAGGTGCAGTGGTAAATTTATCTTTTAGACGGGAAAATGCTTCCTGGGCTTGGGGAGTCCAGGAAAACCTAGACTCTTTCGGGTAAGTTGAGTGATAGGTGACACTACCTCAGAGAAATTTCTAATGAAACGTCTATAGAAGTTGGCAAACCCGATGAAGCGCTGTACCTCCTTCACATTTCTAGGACTTGGCCAATCCTTGATGGCTTGGGTTTTGCTTCCATCCATACTAATTCCTTGTGTAGACAGTACATACCCCAGAAATTGAATTTCGGTCCTATGGAATTCACACTTTTCAAGTTTGATGTAAAGATGATTTTGTCTTAGACGTTCCAAGACCATTCTCACATGTCCATGATGTTCCTCTGTGGAGTTAGAAAAAATTAGAATATCATCCAAATAAATTACCACGAATGTATCTAGGAGATCCTGAAGATGTCATTCACCAAGTGTTGGAAAGTGGCTGGGGCGGTACTCAGACCAAAAGGCATAACTAGATATTCAAAGTGTCCATAGCGTGACCTGAATGCAGTCTTCCATTCATCCCCAGGTCTAATACGGACTAAGTTATAGGCCCCACGAAGATCTAGTTTAGAAAAAATTTTGGCATGTCGCACTCTCTCCAATAACTCAGGAATTAAAGGCAATGGATAACGGTTTCTAATAGTAACCTTATTGAGTTCCCTATAGTCTACGCATGGTCTCAGAGATCCATCTTTCTTCTTTACAAAGAAGATGGGTGCACCTGCAGGAGATGAAGAGGGGCGTATGAAGCCCTTGGCTAGATTTTCATCTATGTAATCCTTTAAAGCCTTTAGCTCGGGCCCCGCCAGGGGGTAGATCTTACCAAAAGGTATCTCTGCTCCAGGCAATAATTCAATTGGACAATCATATGGACGGTGAGGAGGAAGCTGGTCAGCGTTCTTCTTGTCACATAAATCCACATAGTCTTGGTATACAGCTGGTAGTTCAGGGACTGACATGATTCCTTTAGGAACAGAGCAAGCTGAAACTTTTGGACTCATCTGTTTCTCTGGAAAGTGTAATTCCTTGGTCTCCCAGTTAATGATAGGATTCTGAGCCTGCAGCCATGGTAGCCCTAGAATAATGGGAAAGTGGGGAGAAGAGATAAGCATAAAGGACAGTTTCTCTTGATGATCTTTACCCATAAGAACCCTCAAAGGCTCTGTTTCCTGATCCACTGGTCCAGAGGTCAGCAGGGAGCCATCCACAGTTTCCATCTGTACTGGAGTAGCCTTCTTCACTGAACGTATTCCCTGTTTCAGAGCAAAGGAGACATCCATAAAATTTCCACTTGCCCCTGAGTCGATCATAGCAGAGCTAGACACCCAAGCTGAGTCAACCCAGAGTTTGATGGAAAGAAAGCAATGAGAATTGTTTTTCTTACAACTCAGCTGGGACACCGCTGAGGAAACTTGAAAAATGGCAGCGTTTACACAGTCAACGTCCTCAGAGGTAACGGAGTTTAAGTCCGAGAAATCAAGATCTGTTGCTGCAGATCTCTCTGGAGCCTGAGGCTCGGACCTGACAGATCCCCTCTCGCAACACTCACAATGAATGAGTGCTGCAGTAGTCTTACGAGAACGGCTGGGGCAGTTTATAATGAAGTGCCCTGACTTACCACAATAGAAACATAGATTCTCCTTAAAACGATGTTCCTTGCGTGCATCACTAACCCGTCGTTGTAAAGAGTCTACCTGCATGGGTTCAGGTTCAGGTTCCCGTGTAATCCTACTCAAAGGTTCCTTAGCTGGAGAGGAAGGTAGGAAAAGGTTAGTACGATTGCTTTCGAACCATCTCTCTTGCCTGCGTTCAGTCAGACGAGTATCAATACGGATGCAGTAGTTAATAAAGTCACCTAACACAGTGGGAGGGTCGGCACGAGCAAGTTCATCCTTAATCAGTGGAGATAACCCCTTTCGAAAAATAGATTTTTTGGCGGAACTGTCCCAGGTGGTATCAAGGGCCCATCTCCTGAAATCCAAGGCATATTCCGCTACCGAGTGCTTACCTTGGCGCAAAGCTAACATGGCTGCTTCAGCTGTTGCACCTCGATTGGGGTCATCAAACACCTGCCCCATGGTGAAATAAAATCATCAAGGTGATTCAAACAATCATCCTCAGTCTCAATCAGAGGGTTTGCCCACATTAAAGCCTTGTTGGTAAGCAACATAATTATAGTAAGCACCTTAGATCGTTCAGTGGGAAATTGTGAAGCATGTGCAGAAAAAAAAAGATTGCATTGATTAATAAATCCCCTGAATTTCTCACGTTCACCCAAAACGAAAAGGGGGCAACTTGGGAATCCCAGCACTCGGGGCTACGGCAGGAGCCTGGACTCGCCCCTCTAGAACCTCAATCCTGGCTCGCAAATCCTGGGTAGTCTGTCCAACCACTTGCAAATTGTGATTATTGAGGTCCTGTAGATTTGTAAAACGGGTCTTTATATTCTGCAAATCTGCAAGGATATTATCAGTCACTCCGCAAAGTTCCTTTATGTGGGCCTCCATTTTCCAGATCTTTTAAGACAGGATTACTGGAATGGTTGTGAGAAGTCACAACCACTATCATCACAGAAAGTTTCAAAAAGACATCTGATATCCAGAGTTACAGCAGACAAAAAAGAGAAAAGAAAGGAGAAAAAAAAAAAAACAATAGTGTTTACATGTGGTAACACTGCAAAAAGAAAAAACTTAAGGAATTGCTCACCTGGAATGGTTGTGAGAAGTCACAACCACTGTCATCACAGAAAGTACAACCGGACGTCTGATATCCACAGTACAGCAGACACAGCCTTCCAGACCCAGCAGACACTAACGTTTTGGCTTCAGAATCTTGTAATGTATGTAGTACAGTTCATATAGCGTCTTGTGCTTGGGTGCGATGAAAACACAGGAGTCACAGGTTTGATATAGAAAAGTCCTGTATTACTTCATACAAGTTGGCAGAAATAGTCACACAGTTTGCAGACACAGAAACAGGAGACACAGCAGGCCAGAATAATCCAAGCTCAGCAATCACTCTCCAATACAGATTCAGGATCTTCTTCTCTGTTACCGTAAGTCCATGCAAACGTGGGTCTTTCAAAGAGCAGGGTTCAGAGTCCACAAGTGCTTCAGAGTTCCTCAGTAGGAATAGCTGGAGTACAAGGTCCAAGGCTTACAGGAGTCAAGTCACAGGTTCACTGCAGGCTAGATTCTGAAGCACTGATTGCTCAGCTGTGGCTGCTTAAGAAGCAAAGGAGAGAATCAGGGCGGGAACATGCAAGCTGGAAACTCCATTTTGACTGAGGGCAAGATAGCTGCAGCAAGACAGAAAGTAAAATGGCTGACGAACAAACTGAGTTTCAGGAATATATACATAGAACCTTACAGCTTACTCCAGAGATATGGGTGCAGAACTGAGCTTACTCCAGAGATATGGGAGCAGAACAGAGTTTACTCCAAAGATTTGGGATCAGAACGGAGCTTACTCCAGAGATTTGGGAGCAGAACGGAGCTTACTCCAGAGATTTAGCAGCAGAACGGAGCTTACTCCAGAGATTTGGGAGCAGAACGGAGCTTACTCCAGAGATTTAGGAGCAGAACGGAGCTTACTCCAGAGATTTGGGAGCAGAACGGAGCTTACTCCAGAGATTTAGGAGCAGAACGGAGCTTACTCCAGAGATATGGGAGCAGAACGGAGCTTACTCCAGAGATATGGGAGCAGAACGGAGCTTACTCCAGAGATATGGGAGCAGAACATAGCTTACTAAAGAGATATGAGAGCAGAACCGCGCTTACTCCAGAGATATGGGAGCAGAACCAAGCTTACTACAGAGATATGGGAGCAGAACAGAGCTTACTCCAGAGATATTGGAGCAGAACTGAGCTTACTCCAGAGATATGGAGCAGAACCGAGCTTACTCCAGAGATATGGGAGCAGAACATAGCTTACTAAAGAGATATGGGAGCAGAACTGAGCTTACTCCAGAGATATGGGAGCAGAACCGAGCTTACTCCAGAGATATGGGAGCAGAACATAGCTTACTCCAGAGATATGGGAGCAGAACAGAGTTTACTCCAAAGATATGGGATCAGAACGGAGCTTACTCCAGAGATTTGGGAGCAGAACGGAGCTTACTCCAGAGATTTAGCAGCAGAACGGAGCTTACTCCAGAGATTTGGGAGCAGAACGGAGCTTACTCCAGAGATTTAGGAGCAGAACGGAGCTTACTCCAGAGATATGGGAGCAGAACATAGCTTACTCCAGAGATATGGGAGCAGAACATAGCTTACTCCAGAGATATGGGAGCAGAACATAGTTTACTCCAAAGATTTGGGATCAGAACGGAGCTTACTCTAGAGATTTGGGATCAGAACAGAGCTTACTCCAGGGATATGGGAGCAGAACCAAGCTTACTACAGAGATATGGAAGCAGAACTGAGCTTACTCCAGAGATATGGGATCAGAACATAGCTTACTCCAGAGATATGGGAGCAGAACATAGCTTACTCCAGAGATATGGGAGCAGAACAGAGTTTACTCCAAAGATTTGGGAGCAGAACGGAGCTTACTCCAGAGATTTGGGAGCAGAACGGAGCTTACTCCAGAGATTTAGGAGCAGAACGGAGCTTACTCCAGAGATTTGGGAGCAGAACGGAGCTTACTCCAGAGATTTAGGAGCAGAACGGAGCTTACTCCAGAGATATGGGAGCAGAACGGAGCTTACTCCAGAGATATGGGAGCAGAACGGAGCTTACTCCAGAGATATGGGAGCAGAACGGAGCTTACTCCAGAGATATGGGAGCAGAACATAGTTTACTCCAAAGATTTGGGATCAGAACGGAGCTTACTCTAGAGATTTGGGATCAGAACATAGCTTACTCCAGGGATATGGGAGCAGAACCGAGCTTACTACAGAGATATGGAAGCAGAACTGAGCTTACTCCGGAGATATGGGATCAGAACAGAGCTTACCACAGAGATATGGGAGCAGAACTGAGCTTACTCCAGAGATATGGGAGCAGAACCGAGCTTACTCCAGAGATATGGGAGCAGAACTGAGCTTTCTCCAGAGATATGGGAGCAGAACAGAGTTTACTCCAAAGATTTGGGATCAGAACGAAGCTAACTCCAGAGATTTGGCAGCAGAACGGAGCTTACTCCAGAGATTTGGGAGCAGAACAGAGCTTACTCCAGAGATTTAGGAGCAGAACGGAGCTTACTCCAGAGATATGGGAGCAGAACATAGCTTACTCCAGAGATATGGGAGCAGAACATAGCTTACTCCAGAGATATGGGAGCAGAACATAGTTTACTCCAAAGATTTGGGATCAGAACGGAGCTTACTCTAGAGATTTGGGATCAGAACAGAGCTTACTCCAGGGATATGGGAGCAGAACCAAGCTTACTACAGAGATATGGAAGCAGAACTGAGCTTACTCCAGAGATATAGGATCAGAACATAGCTTACTAAAGAGATATGAGAGCAGAACCGCGCTTACTCCAGATATATGGGAGCAGAACCAAGCTTACTACAGAGATATGGGAGCAGAACAGAGCTTACTCCAGAGATATTGGAGCAGAACTGAGCTTACTCCAGAGATATGGGAGCAGAACCGAGCTTACTCCAGAGATATGGGAGCAGAACATAGCTTACTAAAGAGATATGGGAGCAGAACTGAGCTTACTCCAGAGATATGGGAGCAGAACCGAGCTTACTCCAGAGATATGGGAGCAGAACTGAGCTTACTCCAGAGATATGGGAGCAGAACAGAGTTTACTCCAAAGATTTGGGATCAGAACGGAGCTTACTCCAGAGATTTGGGAGCAGAACGGAGCTTACTCCAGAGATTTAGCAGCAGAACGGAGCTTACTCCAGAGATTTGGGAGCAGAACGGAGCTTACTCCAGAGATTTAGGAGCAGAACGGAGCTTACTCCAGAGATTTGGGAGCAGAACGGAGCTTACTCCAGAGATTTAGGAGCAGAACGGAGCTTACTCCAGAGATATGGGAGCAGAACGGAGCTTACTCCAGAGATATGGGAGCAGAACGGAGCTTACTCCAGAGATATGGGAGCAGAACATAGCTTACTAAAGAGATATGAGAGCAGAACCGCGCTTACTCCAGAGATATGGGAGCAGAACCAAGCTTACTACAGAGATATGGGAGCAGAACAGAGCTTACTCCAGAGATATTGGAGCAGAACTGAGCTTACTCCAGAGATATGGGAGCAGAACCGAGCTTACTCCAGAGATATGGGAGCAGAACATAGCTTACTAAAGAGATATGGGAGCAGAACTGAGCTTACTCCAGAGATATGGGAGCAGAACCGAGCTTACTCCAGAGATATGGGAGCAGAACATAGCTTACTCCAGAGATATGGGAGCAGAACAGAGTTTACTCCAAAGATATGGGATCAGAACGGAGCTTACTCCAGAGATTTGGGAGCAGAACGGAGCTTACTCCAGAGATTTAGCAGCAGAACGGAGCTTACTCCAGAGATTTGGGAGCAGAACGGAGCTTACTCCAGAGATTTAGGAGCAGAACGGAGCTTACTCCAGAGATATGGGAGCAGAACATAGCTTACTCCAGAGATATGGGAGCAGAACATAGCTTACTCCAGAGATATGGGAGCAGAACATAGTTTACTCCAAAGATTTGGGATCAGAACGGAGCTTACTCTAGAGATTTGGGATCAGAACAGAGCTTACTCCAGGGATATGGGAGCAGAACCAAGCTTACTACAGAGATATGGAAGCAGAACTGAGCTTACTCCAGAGATATGGGATCAGAACATAGCTTACTAAAGAGATATGAGAGCAGAACCGCGCTTACTCCAGAGATATGGGAGCAGAACCAAGCTTACTACAGAGATATGGGAGCAGAACAGAGCTTACTCCAGAGATATTGGAGCAGAACTGAGCTTACTCCAGAGATATGGGAGCAGAACCGAGCTTACTCCAGAGATATGGGAGCAGAACATAGCTTACTAAAGAGATATGGGAGCAGAACTGAGCTTACTCCAGAGATATGGGAGCAGAACCGAGCTTACTCCAGAGATATGGGAGCAGAACTGAGCTTACTCCAGAGATATGGGAGCAGAACAGAGTTTACTCCAAAGATTTGGGATCAGAACGGAGCTTACTCCAGAGATTTGGGAGCAGAACGGAGCTTACTCCAGAGATTTGGGAGCAGAACGGAGCTTACTCCAGAGATTTAGGAGCAGAACGGAGCTTACTCCAGAGATTTGGGAGCAGAACGGAGCTTACTCCAGAGATTTAGGAGCAGAACGGAGCTTACTCCAGAGATATGGGAGCAGAACGGAGCTTACTCCAGAGATATGGGAGCAGAACGGAGCTTACTCCAGAGATATGGGAGCAGAACATAGCTTACTCCAGAGATATGGGAGCAGAACATTTTTTACTCCAAAGATTTGGGATCAGAACGGAGCTTACTCTAGAGATTTGCGATCAGAACATAGCTTACTCCAGGGATATGGGAGCAGAACCGAGCTTACTACAGAGATATGGAAGCAGAACTGAGCTTACTCCGGAGATATGGGATCAGAACATAGCTTACTAAAGAGATATGAGAGCAGAACCAAGCTTACTACAGAGATATGGGAGCAGAACAGAGCTTACTCCAGAGATATTGGAGCAGAACTGAGCTTACTCCAGAGATATGGGAGCAGAACCGAGCTTACTCCAGAGATATGGGAGCAGAACATAGCTTACTAAAGAGATATGGGAGCAGAACCGCGCTTACTCAGAGATATGGGAGCAGAACAGAGCTTACTCCAGAGATATGGGAGCAGAACAGCGTTTACTCCAGAGATATGGGAGCAGAACAGAGCTTACTCCAGAGATGTGTGAGCAGAACCGAGCTTACTCCAGAGATATGGGAGCAGAACAGCGTTTACTCCAGAGATATTGGAGCAGAACTGAGCTTACTAAAGAGATATGGGAGCAGAACCGCGCTTACTCCAGAGATATGGGAGCAGAACCGAGCTTACTACAGAGATGTGTGAGCAGAACAGAGCTTACTCCAGAGACATTGGAGCAGAACTGAGCTTACTCCAGAGGTATGGGAGCAGAACCGAGCTTACTCCAGAGATATGGGAGCAGAACAGTGTTTACTCCAGAGATATGGGAGCAGAACATAGCTTACTCCAGAGATATGGGAGCAGAACATAGCTTACTCCAGAGATATGGGAGCAGAACATAGCTTACTAAAGAGATATAGGAGCAGAACCGAGCTTACTACAGAGATGTGTGAGCAGAACCGAGCTTATTCCAGAGATATGGGAGCAGAACTGAGCTTACTACAAAGATATGGGAGTGGAACCGAGCTTACTCCAGAGATATGGATCAGAACGGAGAATACTCCAGAGATATGGGAGCAGAACGGAGCTTACTACAGAGATATGATTGGCAAAAAACTGAACTGAAGTAGACTTGAATGACATGCAAGATGTAGAAGCATGTTCACACTGGCCATAAAAGCAAGCAAAAACAAGGGAAAAAGCAATGTGTGTATATACCCTAATGAAAATAAATAAGTAAAAAAGCAAGTGCATTAAATAACATAGGGTACTTAGTAAACACTGTTTTGATCAAAAAAGCATAAAGCTGTCCCACCACGGCAAGGTGTACCCATTTGAGACAGTAACTACACTCTCTAAGGTTAAAACCTACCTGGTGTGAATAGTGGCAGAGAGTCTGGGTCCCAAATGGACACCCAGCTTCAGAGGGACTATATATGAACTAATTAATTAACTGTTAATAATTAACTGTTAATTATTTAATGCACTTGCTTTTTTACTTATTTATTTTCATTAGGGTATATACACACATTGCTTTTTCCCTTGTTTTTGCTTGCTTTTATGGCCAGTGTGAACATGCTTCTACATCTTGCATGTCATTCAAGTCTACTTCAGTTCAGTTTTTTGCTTTTCTTTAGCATTTTTGTATTCAGTACAAATAGGGTGTGGCCTCCTTTCTACTGAGCTGTGTAGTTCATATATAGTCCCTCTGAAGCTGGGTGTCCATTTGGGACCCAGACTCTCTGCCACTATTCACACCAGGTAGGTTTTAACCTTAGAGAGTGTAGTTACTGTCTCAAATGGGTACACCTTGCCGTGGTGGGACAGCTTTATGCTTTTTTGATCAAAACAGTGTTTACTAAGTACCCTATGTTAATTATTTAATGCACTTGCTTTTTTACTTATTTATTTTCATTAGGGTATATACACACATTGCTTTTTCCCTTGTTTTTGCTTACAGAGATATTGGAGCAGAACCGAGCTTAATATAGCGGTATGGCAGCAGAACCGAGCTTACTACAGAGATTTGGAGCAGAACTGAGCTTACTCCAGAAATATGGGAGCAGAACTGAGTTTACTATAGATATACAGTATATAGTATATATAAGTGCGATGGCCCCAGTTCCCACCATAAATATAGTGCGATGGCCCCAGTTGCCCATATATATAGTATAATAGCCCCAGTTCTCCTCACATACAGTCAGGGCCAGAAATATTTGGACAGTGACACAATTTTCGCGAGTTGGGCTCTGCATGCCACCACATTGGATTTGAAATGAAACCTCTACAACAGAATTCAAGTGCAGATTGTAACGTTTAATTTGAAGGGTGGAACAAAAATATGTGTTAGAAAATGTAGGAATTGTACACATTTCTTTACAAACACTCCACATTTTAGGAGGTCAAAAGTAATTACTCCAGAGATATGGGAGCAGAACCGAGCTTACTCCAGAGATATGGGAGCAGAACTGAGCTTTCTCCAGAGATATGGGAGCAGAACAGAGTTTACTCCAAAGATTTGGGATCAGAACGAAGCTAACTCCAGAGATTTGGCAGCAGAACGGAGCTTACTCCAGAGATTTGGGAGCAGAACAGAGCTTACTCCAGAGATTTAGGAGCAGAACGGAGCTTACTCCAGAGATATGGGAGCAGAACATAGCTTACTCCAGAGATATGGGAGCAGAACATAGCTTACTCCAGAGATATGGGAGCAGAACATAGTTTACTCCAAAGATTTGGGATCAGAACGGAGCTTACTCTAGAGATTTGGGATCAGAACAGAGCTTACTCCAGGGATATGGGAGCAGAACCAAGCTTACTCAGAATATGGAAGCAGAACTGAGCTTACTCAGAGATATAGATCAGAACATAGCTTACTAAAGAGATATGAGAGCAGAACCGCCTTACTCCAGAGATATGGGAGCAGAACCAAGCTTACTACAGAGATATGGGAGCAGAACAGAGCTTACTCCAGAGATATTGGAGCAGAACTGAGCTTACTCCAGAGATATGGGAGCAGAACGAGCTTACCAAAATGATCTATCCAGAGATATGGGAGCAGAACAGCTTACTACAGAGATATGGGAGCAGAACTAGCTTACTCAAGAGATATGGGAGCAGAACGAGCTTACTCCATGCAGAGATATGGGAGCAGAACTGAGCTTACTCCAGAGATATGGGAGCAGAACAGAGTTTACTCCAAAGATTTGGGATCAGAACGGAGCTTACTCCAGAGATTTGGGAGCAGAACGGAGCTTACTCCAGAGATTTAGCAGCAGAACGGAGCTTACTCCAGAGATTTGGGAGCAGAACGGAGCTTACTCCAGAGATTTAGGAGCAGAACGGAGCTTACTCCAGAGATTTGGGAGCAGAACGGAGCTTACTCCAGAGATTTAGGAGCAGAACGGAGCTTACTCCAGAGATATGGGAGCAGAACGGAGCTTACTCCAGAGATATGGGAGCAGAACGGAGCTTACTCCAGAGATATGGGAGCAGAACATAGCTTACTAAAGAGATATGAGAGCAGAACCGCGCTTACTCCAGAGATATGGGAGCAGAACCAAGCTTACTACAGAGATATGGGAGCAGAACAGAGCTTACTCCAGAGATATTGGAGCAGAACTGAGCTTACTCCAGAGATATGGGAGCAGAACCGAGCTTACTCCAGAGATATGGGAGCAGAACATAGCTTACTAAAGAGATATGGGAGCAGAACTGAGCTTACTCCAGAGATATGGGAGCAGAACCGAGCTTACTCCAGAGATATGGGAGCAGAACATAGCTTACTCCAGAGATATGGGAGCAGAACAGAGTTACTCCAAAGATATGGGATCAGAACGGAGCTTACTCCAGAGATTTGGGAGCAGAACGGAGCTTACTCCAGAGATTTAGCAGCAGAACGGAGCTTACTCCAGAGATTTGGGAGCAGAACGGAGCTTACTCCAGAGATTTAGGAGCAGAACGGAGCTTACTCCAGAGATATGGGAGCAGAACATAGCTTACTCCAGAGATATGGGAGCAGAACATAGCTTACTCCAGAGATATGGGAGCAGAACATAGTTTACTCCAAAGATTTGGGATCAGAACGGAGCTTACTCTAGAGATTTGGGATCAGAACAGAGCTTACTCCAGGGATATGGGAGCAGAACCAAGCTTACTACAGAGATATGGAAGCAGAACTGAGCTTACTCCAGAGATATGGGATCAGAACATAGCTTACTAAAGAGATATGAGAGCAGAACCGCGCTTACTCCAGAGATATGGGAGCAGAACCAAGCTTACTACAGAGATATGGGAGCAGAACAGAGCTTACTCCAGAGATATTGGAGCAGAACTGAGCTTACTCCAGAGATATGGGAGCAGAACCGAGCTTACTCCAGAGATATGGGAGCAGAACATAGCTTACTAAAGAGATATGGGAGCAGAACTGAGCTTACTCCAGAGATATGGGAGCAGAACCGAGCTTACTCCAGAGATATGGGAGCAGAACTGAGCTTACTCCAGAGATATGGGAGCAGAACAGAGTTTACTCCAAAGATTTGGGATCAGAACGGAGCTTACTCCAGAGATTGGGAGCAGAACGGAGCTTACTCCAGAGATTTGGGAGCAGAACGGAGCTTACTCCAGAGATTTGGGAGCAGAACGGAGCTTACTCCAGAGATTTGGAGCAGAACGGAGCTTACTCCAGAGATTTGGGAGCAGAACGGAGCTTACTCCAGAGATTTAGGGAGCAGAACGGAGCTTACTCCAGAGATATGGGAGCAGAACGGAGCTTACTCCAGAGATTGGGAGCAGAACGGAGCTTACTCCAGAGATTGGAGCAGAACATAGCTTACTCCAGAGATATGGGAGCAGAACATATTTTACTCCAAGATTTGGGATCAGAACGGAGCTTACTCTAGAGATTTGCGATCAGAACATAGCTTACTCCAGGGATATGGGAGCAGAACCGAGCTTACTACAGAGATATGGAAGCAGAACTGAGCTTACTCCGGAGATATGGATCAGAACATAGCTTACTAAAGAGATATGAGAGCAGAACCAAGCTTACTACAGAGATATGGGAGCAGAACAGAGCTTACTCCAGAGATATTGGAGCAGAACTGAGCTTACTCCAGAGATATGGGAGCAGAACCGAGCTTACTCCAGAGATATGGGAGCAGAACATAGCTTACTAAAGAGATATGGGAGCAGAACCGCGCTTACTCAGAGATATGGGAGCAGAACAGAGCTTACTCCAGAGATATGGGAGCAGAACAGCGTTTACTCCAGAGATATGGGAGCAGAACAGAGCTTACTCCAGAGATGTGTGAGCAGAACCGAGCTTACTCCAGAGATATGGGAGCAGAACAGCGTTTACTCCAGAGATATTGGAGCAGAACTGAGCTTACTAAAGAGATATGGGAGCAGAACCGCGCTTACTCCAGAGATATGGGAGCAGAACCGAGCTTACTACAGAGATGTGTGAGCAGAACAGAGCTTACTCCAGAGACATTGGAGCAGAACTGAGCTTACTCCAGAGGTATGGGAGCAGAACCGAGCTTACTCCAGAGATATGGGAGCAGAACAGTGTTTACTCCAGAGATATGGGAGCAGAACATAGCTTACTCCAGAGATATGGGAGCAGAACATAGCTTACTCCAGAGATATGGGAGCAGAACATAGCTTACTAAAGAGATATAGGAGCAGAACCGAGCTTACTACAGAGATGTGTGAGCAGAACCGAGCTTATTCCAGAGATATGGGAGCAGAACTGAGCTTACTACAAAGATATGGGAGTGGAACCGAGCTTACTCCAGAGATATGGATCAGAACGGAGAATACTCCAGAGATATGGGAGCAGAACGGAGCTTACTACAGAGATATGATTGGCAAAAAACTGAACTGAAGTAGACTTGAATGACATGCAAGATGTAGAAGCATGTTCACACTGGCCATAAAAGCAAGCAAAAACAAGGGAAAAAGCAATGTGTGTATATACCCTAATGAAAATAAATAAGTAAAAAAGCAAGTGCATTAAATAACATAGGGTACTTAGTAAACACTGTTTTGATCAAAAAAGCATAAAGCTGTCCCACCACGGCAAGGTGTACCCATTTGAGACAGTAACTACACTCTCTAAGGTTAAAACCTACCTGGTGTGAATAGTGGCAGAGAGTCTGGGTCCCAAATGGACACCCAGCTTCAGAGGGACTATATATGAACTAATTAATTAACTGTTAATAATTAACTGTTAATTATTTAATGCACTTGCTTTTTTACTTATTTATTTTCATTAGGGTATATACACACATTGCTTTTTCCCTTGTTTTTGCTTGCTTTTATGGCCAGTGTGAACATGCTTCTACATCTTGCATGTCATTCAAGTCTACTTCAGTTCAGTTTTTTGCTTTTCTTTAGCATTTTTGTATTCAGTACAAATAGGGTGTGGCCTCCTTTCTACTGAGCTGTGTAGTTCATATATAGTCCCTCTGAAGCTGGGTGTCCATTTGGGACCCAGACTCTCTGCCACTATTCACACCAGGTAGGTTTTAACCTTAGAGAGTGTAGTTACTGTCTCAAATGGGTACACCTTGCCGTGGTGGGACAGCTTTATGCTTTTTTGATCAAAACAGTGTTTACTAAGTACCCTATGTTAATTATTTAATGCACTTGCTTTTTTACTTATTTATTTTCATTAGGGTATATACACACATTGCTTTTTCCCTTGTTTTTGCTTACAGAGATATTGGAGCAGAACCGAGCTTAATATAGCGGTATGGCAGCAGAACCGAGCTTACTACAGAGATTTGGAGCAGAACTGAGCTTACTCCAGAAATATGGGAGCAGAACTGAGTTTACTATAGATATACAGTATATAGTATATATAAGTGCGATGGCCCCAGTTCCCACCATAAATATAGTGCGATGGCCCCAGTTGCCCATATATATAGTATAATAGCCCCAGTTCTCCTCACATACAGTCAGGGCCAGAAATATTTGGACAGTGACACAATTTTCGCGAGTTGGGCTCTGCATGCCACCACATTGGATTTGAAATGAAACCTCTACAACAGAATTCAAGTGCAGATTGTAACGTTTAATTTGAAGGGTGGAACAAAAATATGTGTTAGAAAATGTAGGAATTGTACACATTTCTTTACAAACACTCCACATTTTAGGAGGTCAAAAGTAATTGGACAAATAAACATAACCCAAACAAAATATTTTTATTTTCAATATTTTGTGGCGAATCCTTTGGAGGCAATCACTGCCTTAAGTCTGGAACCCATGGACATCACCAAACGCTGGGTTTCCTCCTTCTTAATGCTTTGCCAGGCCTTTACAGCCGCAGCCTTCAGGTCTTGCTTGTTTGTGGGTCTTTCCCTCTTAAGTCTGGATTTCAGCAAGTGAAATGCATGCTCAATTGAGTTAAGATCTGGTGATTGACTTGGCCATTGAAGAATGTTCCACTTTTTTGCACTCATGAACTCCTGTGTAGCTTTGGCTGTATGCTTGGGGTCATTATCCATCTGTACTATGAAGCGCCGTCCAATCAAGTTTGCAGCATTTGGCTGAATCTGGCTGAAAGTATATCCCGGTACACTTCAGAATTCATCCGGCTACTCTTGTCTGCTGTTATGTCATCAATAAACACAAGTGACCCAGTGCCATTGAAAGCCATGCATGCCCATGCCATCACGTTGCCTCCACCATGTTTTACAGAGGATGTGGTGTGCCTTGGATCATGTGCCGTTCCCTTTCTTCTCCAAACTTTTGGCTTCCCATCATTCTGGTACAGGTTGATCTTTGTCTCATCTGTCCATAGAATACTTTTCCAGAACTGAACTGGCTTCTGGAGGTGTTTTTCAGCAAATTTAACTCTGGCCTGTCTATTTTTGGAATTGATGAATGGTTTGCATCTAGATGTGAACCCTTTGTATTTACTTTCATGGAGTCTTCTCTTTACTGTTGACTTAGAGACAGATACACCTACTTCACTGAGAGTGTTCTGGACTTCAGTTGATGTTGTGAACGGGTTCTTCTTCACCAAAGAAAGTATGCGGCGATCATCCACCACTGTTGTCTTCCGTAGGCTCCCAGGTCTTTTTGGATTGATGAGTTCACCAGTGCTTTCTTTCTTTCTCAGGATGTACCAAATTGTAGATTTTGCCACTTCTAATGTTGTAGCAATTTCTTGGATGGGTTTTTTTCTGTTCTTGCAGCTTAAGGATGGCTTGTTTCACCTGCATGGAGAGCTCCTGTGACCGCATGTTTCCTTCACAGCAAAACCTTCCAAATGCAAACACCACACCTCAAATCAACTCCGGCCCTTTCATCTGCTTAATTGAGAATGACATAACAAAGGGATTGCCCACACCTGTCCATGAAATAGCCTTGGAGTCAATTGTCCAATTACTTTTGGTCCCTTTAAAAACAGGGTGGCACATGTTAAGGAGCTGAAACTCCTAAACCCTTCATCCAATTTTAATGTGGATACCCTCAAATGAAAGCTGAAAGTCTGAACTTCAACTGCATCTGAATTGTTTTGTTTCAAATTCATTGTGGTAATGTCTAGAACCAAAATTAGATAAATGTTGTCTCTGTCCAAATATTTATGGACCTAACTGTATACAGTACAGACCAAAAGTTTGGACACACCTTCTCATTTCAAGATTTTTCTGTATTTTCATGACTATGAAAATTGTAGAATCACACTGAAGGCATCAAAACTCTGAATTATCACATGTGGAATTATACATTACACTTTACAAAAAAGTGTGAAACAACTGAAAATATGTCTTATATTCTAGGTTCTTCACCTTTTGCTTTGATTACTGCTTTGCACACAGAAAAGGTGAACGGATGGACTCTACATGCCTGGTTCCCACCGTGAAGCATGGAGGAGGAGGTATGATGGTGTGGGGGGGCTTTACTGGTGACACTGTTGGGGATTTATTCAGAATTGAAGCGGTGAGTGGTCCAGCTCACCCCAAACCATCTGGATTGGGTTCAGGTCTGGTGACTGTGGAGGTCAGGTCATCTGGTGTAGCCCCCCATCACTTTCCTTCTTGGTCAAATAGCCCTTACACAGCCTGGAGGTGTTTGGGGTCATTGTCCTGTTGAAAAATAAATGATGGTCCAACTAAACGCAAACCGGATGGAATAGCATGCCGCTGCAAGATGCTGTGGTAGCCATGCTGGTCAGTATGCCTTCAATATTGAATAATCCCCAACAGTGTCACCAGCAAAGTGAGTCGCACATGGTACCAGGGCTATGGGGTACTCGGCACCGAGCCCATGGAAGTCTATGGGAGATGTCACTGGCAGCAGAGCTCAGTCCGTGGCCCTGGGCGCTCATACAATGGGGGAATATTTACAGGGGATTGTAGTAATAGTTGTTTGTGACGCCACCTGTGGTTTCTGATCAGATAGACCAGCGCTGCAGGGTAAATCTCTGAGGGGATGTTATGGCAGCTAGATGTTAAGTCCCCCACAGGTGGGACTGATCCCTCAAAGTCAATGGTGTTGCAGAATAAGTCAGTCACACACAATGCAGTCTCTTTCCATACCTTTACTGATGTTGTTGGCAGGAATGTCCCGGAAGCTGGTCAGGTTGGAGAATGCACATTCAGGGGATTGCTGAGCAGGTTTAAGGCCTCCTTTCTCCTTGAAGTGTATGTGAGTCCTAACTTGCATGAAGTCAAGTTTAACTCTTTCTATAGCAGCTACGCCCGGCTGACATTGTGGTAGAGTCTTTTCTGTCTCTGATGCTCAGAGGCTGGCAAGAACGAAGTCCTCTAAGCTTGGCCTAGCTAAAAGTCCTTGTTCTCCCTGACTCCAGTTACGTATCAACGCTTAGGGCTACCTTCTGTGACTTGAAGTCCAGCAAGGATTCCGGTGTATCTTATTACTAGACGTGAAGTACTAGCAATGCTTCGGACCCCGGTGTCCGGTTAATTAAGTGAAAGTGATCTGTCACCTTGGTCACTTATCCGTCTTTCTTCACTCGCCTGTCGCCCTGCTCTTGCCCTTAACATAAGCACGGGTAACAGTAGGTGTAGTTGTCAGTTGTTCTTCCAAGCTCACTGACCTGTTCTCAGTTGCCTCGGTGTTATAACTGCTGTAATCCCTTTCCTTCTTTCCTTCAAAGACTCTGTCCAGAGTGGCTATCAGGAGCTTCTGTCAAACTGATTTCATGCTCGCTCTGAGAGTTACTTTCCACGTTCATAGGGAACACAGGCAGCTTGTTCTGAGTAACAGCTTCAGATTCAAATGTAGCTCTGACTAGGCTAGAGTGATTCCTTCCCACTCGTACTAGCCTCCACTTCAGTACAAAATGAACTACTTGAGCTCTGTCAGGAATCAGTCTTCTCTCCTCTCCCTCCAAGACTGAACTGATCTGTCCTGAGACAGGAACTAATCTGGCTACTGCTACGTCACACTAACTTAAATAGTCTAAGTTGCCCTCTGGTGGCAGTGTTGGAAATGTGTGATGTGAATGAATATCAGGCTTCACAATTACCTTATCTGTGCACTCTCCTGGAGACATGTGTACCAAGCGCAGCTGGGCCACACATCCCCCCCTGGTTAAACTCAGCACTCCCGGGCTGAAATAGAAAAGAAAATACTTTTGTTTTGCATATAACATCAACATTTAACATATAACTCATCCCTTGCGGGAGGTAAGGACTCTTTCAACGTTACAATTTGTACATAGGTCAGTAGAAAATTATCAAAATACTTTTCACATAAATATATATAAGACAAGATTCTTGTGGAGGACCCGCACCAAAAACCTCCCACGTGGGTCCTGGGTGGGCTGCAGGACCTCTCTGCTGCAGACCTCACTCTAGGCCACACCATACGGGTTTTTCTTCAGAGGTAGTTAGGCTTTGTGTAAAACCAAGATGGGGCACTGAAGTGCGAACTATTTACAATGAAAGTTTTTGGGCTGGCACAGTCCACAGCCACGCAGTCCTTTGATAAAACCTTTTCAAGTTTAGAAAATCACATTTCAATTGACTCACTTTACCCAACCGGGGTATTCTATGCAAACATCATCACATTTAGCAAATTATGTAAACATTTTCATACATATCAATAAAGTGCAAAATTTTCAACTTCTCAACTTTTTTACAGTGGCAGTAAACCCTGTCTGGGTCCTACTGGTCTTCTTCTCTGCAGATTTCAATGACGTCTTCCACTCCTGGGGCTGGAACGACGCGGTGTTCTTTTGAACGCATAACAAACAAGTCATGGCCTGCAATCAAGGTTTGCGTAGCTACAGTTCTTGTGTAATCCACTAGGGACTCAACAGGTGCCTCTCTAGAATATAGATTCAGCTCCATAGGGGTCGCTGCTGCAGCATAAGATGCTGTACAAAAAGCAGGCTTGCTTAGTGGCTCTATTGAAGTCGCATCAGACTTTTGCGATTTGGAGCAGGACTCAGAATATGGCACAGATTGCGATGCAGAAGTGACCGTGGGTTGCGATACGGGATACGCTGCAGATTGCGGTGCAGAAGCGGATGCTGGTTGCGATGCTGGTGCACGGCCTGGTGCTGACGCCAAAGATGACGCTGCTGGGGCTTGCAACACTGCAGTACGATTCACTTCACCGGCTTCGGGGACGGGGTCGCTGACACGGGTGACGTTTAAGGCGTACCACCCTTTAAGTCCCCAGTGCCGCGTATAGCTGACGATGTCCCCGTTTATGAGATCCCTACCCGGGTGGCCCATGGGCAGATGGGACTCTACATCTCTGCGGCTGACAAAGACTCCTTGGTATAGGCCTGGCTCATGAATGAAGCCCCAGCCCTGGCGGAGTTTGAAATCGCTCATGCACCCCTGACGCCGCGGTTCCCGGAGCGTACCTTTATTCCTCCGGACATTCTCCTTGTCGGCGAGGAACTCCTCATGGTACCGCTGACGCTGCTGCTGTGCCTCTCTCTGCTCCTGCTGGCGTTGTTCGTGTTCCCGGCGTCGCCACTCGTTCTCCATCTGGGCGGCATATTCTATGTCATCCAGGTACTTCTTATCGTCCCAGTCGACCTCCATCATGGATGGCTGGCTTCCCTCCGGTGTCCCTACCGGGGAACTGCATTCTGCTGCGGCCTCCTGGCCTGGCTGGCACTCCGGTCTGGGCAGGGCCTCCTCAGCCTCCGTCCCTCCGACCGAATCATCGGTGGAGTCGGGATCAGCTCTTTCGGGGCCGGCCTCCGGTTTCTCTTCAGCCGCTGACTGTGGTGGCACAGGGAGCACAGGTACTGGCTGCGTTCCTGGGGGAGAGAGCATTGCGTCCCACAGCAGCCGCTGTTTCCGGGCACGCCATTTTTTCTCCAGCTCCTCCATATCTTCTCGGTGTCGGGTCAGGTCCCTTAACACCGCTTCCACCTCCATCACTTCTTTCATGGTTTGGTTAGTGTCCCGAACTGGGGACGGCTCCGGCACAGGTAGTAGCTTTTCTGGGGAACGGGGCCTGCGCGCCGCCGCTCCTCCACACAGCGTATCCTGTCCTTCCGCCATCTCTCTCCAGGCCAGACTGTGTTTTCCATCTGGAACAATCTGGTCTCTTCCGTGGAGGTGGGATTTGTGCTTCCTCTTTTTGGCATAGAAAATGAAGAGGAGGCGGATCTCTTCAGCAGTGGGGCAGGCTCTCACATTGTACTAGCATTTAGAGAGGGCGCCCATCACTTTCGCGCCACAGGGGGGGTACACGCCCACGAATGCACGCCCACCTTCTTCACCAGCGCCTCAGGGCGCGAATATGGCGGCAAAATGGCGGAAAATGGCGCCAAAAATAACAAAAATAGCAAACAGTCTTTTTGCACAAAACAGTTCAATCTAGGCAACACAGGACTCACATCCAGTAAGCTTCGTATCCTGTTCGTGACGCCAAAGAATGAGTCGCACATGCTACCAGGGTTATGGGATACTCGTCACCGAGCCCATGGAAGTCTATGGGGAATGTCACTGGCAGCAGAGCTCGGTCCGTGGCCCTGGGCACTGTAACGCTGGTATTGTCTGTACTTTGTTTTCCAGCGTTACTCTGCATGTTTTTTGCATTAACCCTTTTGCTCCTTTCCCCCTAACCAGCTGGGATACTGTTGTCTGTTACCTATATGGATGCTGCTCAGTTCCCGGCTCTGCTGCGTACCCGTACTTGCGTGAGTGGCTCCGCTGCTTTGCATGACCGCCCGCATGTGCGGTTCCTGACTTGCTGTGAAAGCCGTCCGTAGCTTGCAAAGTCCCCTGCAGTGGTGCATGACTTACTGCGTGGTTGGCAGCAGCCATTGTTGGGTTCCCTCTGTGTTGTGCTGTCTGGCTCTGCATAGGGGGCGCGGCCCACACCTGTCCTGCTTTTATGTGGATTGGGTGTTTACTAGAATTACTGCTCCAGCCTATCGCTGTGAAGCAGCTCATCATATATAAAGTTCCCCAGCCCTAGTGGGCGTTGCCAGAGCTTCGCATTGAATCCACACTGAATCCCTGAACCTAGCCGTATGTGGTTGTGTGTTCAGCTCCTGCTCTGAAGTTGATCAGCTCTGGAGAGCTGATTCCCTGTTCCTGCTATGTCTTGTTCCCTGATCCTGGATCAAACCCGGTACCTGAATGTCTGAATTGTGTCTTGTGTTTTCCGCCTATGCTGGGGGCTGATTACCCAGATCGCCGTTCCTGGAGGCTGTATATCCAGGCCTGTTCCTGCTGTGTCTAATTACCTGAACCCCTGATCTTGGATCGCATCCTGTACCTGACTGTCTGAACTGTGTCCTCTGTGTTATGTTCCTGAAATCCTGCTGTGTCCAGAACCCTGTGCCAGTGACTGTGAATCCTTGCTATATAACCTGAGTTCATCTTGGAAGGAGGAGTCCGGTGTGTGCTGAGTTTCTGTTACTCTGTGCTCAGCCTCTGTGCAATCCCCGGCCAGCTCCCGTTGAGCCTGGCGGGGCTTGCACCAGACCGCTGGGGTTCCTTTTCAGGTCGCTGCCAGATGTCCGGATCCTATGCCTGATGACCATGGCCTGATGTCCGATGTCCGGCGACCACTTCCAGATGTCCGGATCCTATCCTTCCTGCCTGATGTCCGGATCCTGCCGATCATTGCCAGATGTCCGGAGCCTGCTGATCGGTGCCAGATGTCCGGAGTCCAAGGCCTGTGTTCCAGTCCGTGTTCCTGTGATTCAATCCATGTTCCTGTCCGTGTTCCTGACTCCCTGAGACCCAGTCCGTGTTCCTGTCTGTGTTCCTGACTCTCTGAGATCCAATCCGTGTTCCTGACTCCCTGAGATCCAATCCATGTTCCTGTCCGTGTTCCTGACTCCCTGAGATCCAATCCCTGTCCTTGTTGTTCTTGTGCAGTCTAACTCTGTTTCAGCCATCAGCTCCTGATTCCAGTTTCCTGCCTGTTACCTGTCGGCTTGCCTGTCTGCCATCCGACTGCAGCTCCATCCGGAAGTTCGGACATCATCTGCAGAGATCCCCGGCTCTTGCCTGCTCACCTGGGAGCGATCATCTGCCATCCGACTGCAGCCTACCTGGAGGCTCCACCATATCAGGTCGTATATACCTGCCTGTCTAGAGCCTGCCTGGTCACTTACCGTGACAAGCTGCCTGTCTAGAGACTGCCTGGTCACTTGCCGTGACAACCTGCCTGTCCAGAGACTGCCTGGTCACTTGTCGTGACAACCTGCCTGTCCCAGAGACTGCCTGGTCACTTGCCGTGACAACCTGCTTGTTCCAGAGACTGCCCTGGTCACTTTCCGTGACAACCTGCCTGTCCCAGAGACTGCCTGGTCACTTGCCGTGACAACCTGCCTGCCCTGGTCACTTGCCGTGACAACCTGCCTGCCCTGGTCACTTGCCGTGACAACCTGCCTGCCCTGGTCACTTGCCGTGACAACCTGCCTGCCTGGTCACTTGCCGTGACAACCTGCCTGCCTGGTCACTTGCCGTGACAACCTGCCTGCCCTGGTCACTTGCCGTGACAACCTGTCTGTCCCAGAGACTGCCTTGGTCACTTGCCGTGACAACCTGCCTGTCCTGCCGGTTCCTCCTTGGTCTACCCTGTGATGACGTCTGTCCTGGGTCGGTGTCTGATGTTCTCCTGCTGAGCCTGTGCTACGCCTGAGGCCTGAGAGAGAGGCCGTCCTAGTATGCCCGTGCCAGATGACCCTGGACTTCATCAACCCGTGATGACCCCGCCATCGTCTGACGTTCGTCCTGGGCCGGTGTCTGATGTTCTCCTGCTGAGCCTGTGCTACGCCCGAGGCCTGAGAGTGAGGCCATACTAGTATGCCCGTGCCAGATGATCCTGGACTTCATCAACCCGTGATGACCCCGCCATCGTCTGAAGTCTGTCTGAGGTCGGTGTCTGATGTTCTCCTGCTGAGCCTGTGCTACGCCTAAGGCCTGAGAGAGAGGCCGTCCCAGTATGCCTGTGCCAGATAACCTTGGACTGCATCTACCCGTGATGTCCTCCAGCACTCGTCTGTGATCCTGAGTTGTGTACCCTTCTCTGATGTGCGGAATCGGGAGCCCGGTCTTATGTTCTGTTTATGTACTTTGTTTCTTTAAGTAAACTTTATGTTTCTTCTTACCTGAAGTTGTGCGGTGTTGTCTAGTCCTGCAGGTCGCCACCTTGCCCACATGCTCAGCTGCCACGGATCCCGGTCGCTGCCCTTCCCTAGTCCGGGCAGGCCCGGGTCTCCCTCCGTGGTCCAGGGGGTCCACATTCTCTTACCATCTGGGACCCATGCCTCACGTCGTCGTGGACTGGCGGCGTGGGAGCATTGGCTAGCTAGGCAAGCTATGCCATGTCCCGACGCCCCACAGCCGTGGGAAGCGCTACGGAAAGCTCTGGCCATGGACTCCGCTGTGCATGTGCGGTCTGCAGGACTTTCTCCAAGTTCCACCTGATGTGTGAACTAGACTACTTGGTCCCCACAGGGTAAGTGGACTAGATGGCTCGATTCCCCGCTTGGTCAGCGGTTCGGACTTTTCGAGCTATTAACTCTGCTGCCATATTGTGAACTATGGGACTTACCGCCAAACCCAAGTGAATTTTTCTGGGGAATTTTTTTTTTTACTTGGGTCTTCAGAAGAGGGGGCCTGAGGAGGGGGATACTGTAACGCTGGTATTGTCTGTACTTTGTTTTCCAGCGTTACTCTGCATGTTTTTTGCATTAACCCTTTTGCTCCTTTCCCCCTAACCAGCTGGGATACTGTTGTCTGTTACCTATATGGATGCTGCTCAGTTCCCGGCTCTGCTGCGTACCCGTACTTGCGTGAGTGGCTCCGCTGCTTTGCATGACCGCCCGCATGTGCGGTTCCTGACTTGCTGTGAAAGCCGTCCGTAGCTTGCAAAGTCCCCTGCAGTGGTTCATGACTTACTGCGTGGTTGGCAGCAGCCATTGTTGGGTTCCCTCTGTGTTGTGCTGTCTGGCTCTGCATAGGGGGCGCGGCCCACACCTGTCCTGCTTTTATGTGGATTGGGTGTTTACTAGAATTACTGCTCCAGCCTATCGCTGTGAAGCAGCTCATCATATATAAAGTTCCCCAGCCCTAGTGGGCGTTGCCAGAGCTTCGCATTGAATCCACACTGAATCCCTGAACCTAGCCGTATGTGGTTGTGTGTTCAGCTCCTGCTCTGAAGTTGATCAGCTCTGGAGAGCTGATTCCCTGTTCCTGCTATGTCTTGTTCCCTGATCCTGGATCAAACCCGGTACCTGAATGTCTGAATTGTGTCTTGTGTTTTCCGCCTATGCTGGGGGCTGATTACCCAGATCGCCGTTCCTGGAGGCTGTATATCCAGGCCTGTTCCTGCTGTGTCTAATTACCTGAACCCCTGATCTTGGATCGCATCCTGTACCTGACTGTCTGAACTGTGTCCTCTGTGTTATGTTCCTGAAATCCTGCTGTGTCCAGAACCCTGTGCCAGTGACTGTGAATCCTTGCTATATAACCTGAGTTCATCTTGGAAGGAGGAGTCCGGTGTGTGCTGAGTTTCTGTTACTCTGTGCTCAGCCTCTGTGCAATCCCCGGCCAGCTCCCGTTGAGCCTGGCGGGGCTTGCACCAGACCGCTGGGGTTCCTTTTCAGTCGCTGCCAGATGTCCGGATCCTATGCCTGATGACCATGGCCTGATGTCCGATGTCCGACGACCACTTCCAGATGTCCGGATCCTATCCTTCCTGCCTGATGTCCGGATCCTGCCGATCATTGCCAGATGTCCGGAGCCTGCTGATCGGTGCCAGATGTCCGGAGTCCGAGGCCTGTGTTCCAGTCCGTGTTCCTGTGATTCAATCCATGTTCCTGTCCGTGTTCCTGACTCCCTGAGACCCAGTCCGTGTTCCTGTCTGTGTTCCTGACTCTCTGAGATCCAATCCGTGTTCCTGACTCCCTGAGATCCAATCCATGTTCCTGTCCGTGTTCCTGACTCCCTGAGATCCAATCCCTGTCCTTGTTGTTCTTGTGCAGTCTAACTCTGTTTCAGCCATCAGCTCCTGATTCCAGTTTCCTGCCTGTTACCTGTCGGCTTGCCTGTCTGCCATCCGACTGCAGCTCCATCCGGAAGTTCGGACATCATCTGCAGAGATCCCCGGCTCTTGCCTGCTCACCTGGGAGCGATCATCTGCCATCCGACTGCAGCCTACCTGGAGGCTCCACCATATCAGGTCGTATATACCTGCCTGTCTAGAGCCTGCCTGGTCACTTACCGTGACAAGCTGCCTGTCTAGAGACTGCCTGGTCACTTGCCGTGACAACCTGCCTGTCCAGAGACTGCCTGGTCACTTGTCGTGACAACCTGCCTGTCCCAGAGACTGCCTGGTCACTTGCCGTGACAACCTGCTTGTTCCAGAGACTGCCCTGGTCACTTTCCGTGACAACCTGCCTGTCCCAGAGACTGCCTGGTCACTTGCCGTGACAACCTGCCTGCCCTGGTCACTTGCCGTGACAACCTGCCTGCCCTGGTCACTTGCCGTGACAACCTGCCTGCCCTGGTCACTTGCCGTGACAACCTGCCTGCCTGGTCACTTGCCGTGACAACCTGCCTGCCTGGTCACTTGCCGTGACAACCTGCCTGCCCTGGTCACTTGCCGTGACAACCTGTCTGTCCCAGAGACTGCCTTGGTCACTTGCCGTGACAACCTGCCTGTCCTGCCGGTTCCTCCTTGGTCTACCCTGTGATGACGTCTGTCCTGGGTCGGTGTCTGATGTTCTCCTGCTGAGCCTGTGCTACGCCTGAGGCCTGAGAGAGAGGCCGTCCTAGTATGCCCGTGCCAGATGACCCTGGACTTCATCAACCCGTGATGACCCCGCCATCGTCTGACGTTCGTCCTGGGCCGGTGTCTGATGTTCTCCTGCTGAGCCTGTGCTACGCCCGAGGCCTGAGAGTGAGGCCATACTAGTATGCCCGTGCCAGATGATCCTGGACTTCATCAACCCGTGATGACCCCGCCATCGTCTGAAGTCTGTCTGAGGTCGGTGTCTGATGTTCTCCTGCTGAGCCTGTGCTACGCCTAAGGCCTGAGAGAGAGGCCGTCCAAGTATGCCTGTGCCAGATAACCTTGGACTGCATCTACCCGTGATGTCCTCCAGCACTCGTCTGTGATCCTGAGTTGTGTACCCTTCTCTGATGTGCGGAATCGGGAGCCCGGTCTTATGTTCTGTTTATGTACTTTGTTTCTTTAAGTAAACTTTATGTTTCTTCTTACCTGAAGTTGTGCGGTGTTGTCTAGTCCTGCAGGTCGCCACCTTGCCCACATGCTCAGCTGCCACGGATCACGGTCGCTGCCCTTCCCTAGTCCGGGCAGGCCCGGGTCTCCCTCCGTGGTCCAGTGGGTCCACATTCTCTTACCATCTGGGACCCATGCCTCACGTCGTCGTGGACTGGCGGCGTGGGAGCATTGGCTAGCTAGGCAAGCTATGCCATGTCCCGACGCCCCACAGCCGTGGGAAGCGCTACAGGCGCTCATACAATGGGGGGAATATTTACAGGGGATTGTAGTAATAGTTGTTCGTGACGCCACCTGTGGTTTCTGATCAGATAGACCAGCGCTGCAGGGTTATTCTTCTGAGGGGATGTTATGGCAGCTAGATGTTAAGTCCCCCACAGGTGGGACTGTTCCCTCAAAGTCAATGGTGTTGCAGAATAAGTCAGTCACACACAATTCAGTCTCTTTCCATACCTTTACTGATGTTGTTGGCAGGTATGTCCCGGGAAGCTGGTCAGGTTGGAGAATGCACATTCAGGGGATTGCTGAGCAGGTTTAAGGCCTCCTTTCTCCTTGAAGTGTATGTGAGTCCTAACTTGCATGAAGTCAAGTTTAACTCTTTCTATAGCAGCTACGCCCGGCTGACATTGTGGTAGAGTCTTTTCTGTCTCTGATGCTCAGAGGCTGGCAAGAACGAAGTCCTCTAAGCTTGGCCTAGCTAAAAGTCCTTGTTCTCCCTGACTCCAGTTACGTATCAACACTTAGGGCTACCTTCTGTGACTTGAAGTTCAGCAAGGATTCCGGTGTATCTTATTACTAGACGTGAAGTACTAGCAATTCTTCGGACCCCGGTGTCCGGTTAATTAAGTGAAAGTGATCTGTCACCTTGGTCACTTATCCGTCTTTCTCCACTCGCCTGTCGCCCTGCTCTTGCCCTTAACATAAGCACGGGTAACAGTAGGTGTAGTTGTCAGTTGTTCTTCCAAGCTCACTGACCTGTTCTCAGTTGCCTCGGTGTTATAACTGCTGTAATCCCTTTCCTTCTTTCCTTCAAAGACTCTGTCCAGAGTGGCTATCAGGAACTCTGTCAACTGATTTCATGCTCGCTCTGAGAGTTACTTTCCACGTTCATAGGGAACACAGGCAGCTTGTTCTGAGTAACAGCTTCAGATTCAAATGTAGCTCTGACTAGGCTAGAGTGATTCCTTCCCACTCGTACTAGCCTCCACTTCAGTACAAAATGAACTACCTAAGCTCCGTCAGGAATCAGTCTTCTCTCCTCTCCCTCCAAGACTGAACTGATCTGTCCTGAGACAGGAAACTAATCTGGCTACTGCTACGTCACACTAACTTAAATAGTCTAAGTTGCACTCTGGTGGCAGTGTTGGAAATGTGTGATGTGAATGAATATCAGGCTTCACAATTACCTTATCTGTGCACTCTCCTGGAGACATGTGTACCAAGCGCAGCTGGGCCACACAAAAGCACCCCCACACCATCACACCACCTCCTCCATGCTTCACGGTGGGAACCAGGCATGTACAGTCCATCCGTTCACCTTTTCTGCGTGCAAAGCAGTAATCAAAGCAAAAGGTGGCTACTGTGAAGAACCTAGAATATAAGACATATTTTCAGTTGTTTCACACTTTTTTGTAAAGTGTAATGTATAATTCCACATGTGATAATTCATAATTTTGATGCCTTCATGAAAAATCGTTGAATGAGAAGGTGTGTCCAAACTTTTGGTCTGTACTGTATATAGTATGTGTTACGGATCTGCAACTAAGGAATAGGACAGGAGGGAAAGAAGCTGACCCTGCACTGGGACTAGACTCGATCCTACAATAGGGTGGGCGACCTATTCTTTGAGAATAGACCCACCGACGTTTCATAGTCTAGACTCGAGCGAAGACCTGAAGGTGGGGGGAAGGGTATCCCTGAAAGATCTAGGGACTGGGAACAAAACACTGGTAACCTCCTAGCAAGGAAATAGAGGAAGCTGCAGAAACAAAAGGAGAAAACAAAAAGACTAAGCAAGCAGAACTAGAGATCCCAGAACTGCACAAAGTATAACACAACAAGCTATCAAAGCTCCTAGCCAGAACTCATGCGGATTAACACTGTTGTCCAGCAAGGACTGGGAGCCAGGTGCAGGGTAATAAAGGGTGATACAATCACCTGACCAACGACAAGCCCAGCACCAGGGAAAAAAGACCAGCAGCCAGTAAACCACAACAAGATGGTGGATGGTCAAACTAAATAGATTCTAACAGTATGATGGCCCCAGTTATCCCCATATATATAGTATAATAGCCCCAGTTCTCCCATATATATAGTAGGATGGCCCCAGTTCTCCTCACATATATATAGTATGATGGCCCAGTTATCCCCATATATATAGTATGACGGCCCCAGTTCTCCCATATATATGGTAGGATGGCCCAGTTCTCCCCATATATATAGTATAATAGCCCCAGTTTACCCATATATAGGATGGCCCCAGTTCTCCATATTAAAAATAATGAAGTTTATACTCACCTCATCCTGATTCCCGGCACTGAAGCCTCCATTTTCTCATCCGGTCCGCAGAGCGGGATGAGACAATAATATCATCACGCTGCCTGCGTGAGCACACTGAAGTCTCAGGAAGCTGCGTTCTGCAGCTTATGAGGCAGACCAGGGCTTCCACTAGGAATTTCGGGGCCCCATACTGGCAAAATTTTCGGGGTCCCTTGAGACTCCGCCCAGGTTCAACACCAGCTCCGCCTCCACCATCCCACCGCCCACTCTCGGAAAAAACTCAACTTCACCACCATATCATCACCGATTAGATATTAATAGTTCCCATCAAACACCAGATCACATTCATAACCAGCAGCTTTTGTTCTGGCCAAAATAATTTTTAAGCTGATACCATGACACGGTAGACTCTTTCGGCCGGCCCCTACTCTACTCTAAACTATTAAAAATAAATATATATTTATGTTTTTTTCTTTAAGGGAATGAGACACATACATTTACATTTTTTTTTTAAACAACCATTAATGCCACATACAAGGGACAAATATCGTCACACCATGACCAGACCACGTATTACCACCACATAGTGACCGAATAATACCACATACAAGGAACAAATACCGCCACACCTTGGCCAGACCACATATTACCACCACATAGTGACCGAATACTACAATACTGATCATTAATAAAAAAAAACAATACTAAGTGCCATTGTATACAGGAACTCTATATTTACTGTCCGTGTACAGGTAATACAGTGATCACTGGTGACATTATATGCAGGAGCTCTGTATATAGTGTCAGTGTACAGGTAATACAGGGATCACCAGTGACATTATACACAGGAGCTCTGTATATAGTGACAGTGTACAGGTAATACAGGGATCTGTTGTGAATGGGTTTGAGATGAAGTAGAAAAAAGGACTTGGCACTCAGTAGGAATAAATGATGAAAAAACTGTTAGTTGCTTGTGGTTATTTCTTTTAATTTTGCATCCATATGTGAACAATAGAGGAGTACACAATACATGAACGTTTTCGGCCGTAATAAAACAGCCTTCTTCAGATAATATGTACAGAGACCTACTCCCGGCTGTGACCCACGTGTATGCCTCCTCGCCGCTTCAGCGCCCCCCCTTTGGCTACTGGTGTAGCTTGCAACGCTGTTTTCCCTGTACATTGCGGCCCACTACTAGGCGTCTATTTCTTGAAGTTCTCTTTTGCATCCTTATACAGCGCTTTTATACGGCTATATTGTGCCACCAGCGCCATATCCTTCATCCGTTTATACTATGTCTTCAGTTATCTCTGTACATATTATCTGAAGAAGGCTGTTTTATTACGGCCGAAAACGTTCATGTATTGTGTACTCCTCTATTGTTCACATATGGATGCAAAATTAAAAGAAATAACCACAAGCAACTAACAGTTTTTTCATCATTTATTCCTACTGAGTGCCAAGTCCTTTTTTCTACGTTTTTTGGGCTGGAGACCCTACTTGGGCACCGATATCCGTACTACATTCTTTGAGTGCCATGTTTATTTTTGTTATTGGGTTTGAGATGAGTTCTGAGCAGAGGCTCCCTCTGGTGGTTACAAGCGGTACTAGTGAGGATTGGGAATCAGGTGTTACTGATTGGTCTTATTTAAGGGAATCATTTTCCCATCAGGGTTGCCGGTGATCAATTGTTCTGGTCTGAATCCTTCTTTCCAGTTTCCCTTGTAGCCTGCTGTGTCGTGTCTGCATCTCCTGCTATCAGATAAGACAATTTCTTATTTTGTGTTTTTGCTATATTTTTGCATTTTGTCCTGCACTTCTGTGGGGGCCTTCTGGGTCCCCTCCGGGGGCTTTTGCCCTCTCAGTTTAGTCCAGCCACTGTGTTTTGTACTTTTGCTTTTTGCAGTTTTTTCAGTGGCTGCTGTTTTTGTTACACCAGAGAACTAATTTAGGTGGTAGAGGTCGTGTGATCTCAGGTGATTTTGAAATTAGTAGAGTTGGTGTTTTTCAGGGTTTTCTGGGATTGCAGTAAGTACCCTTCCTGTCCTTTTCTATTTAGATAGTTTGGGCCCCAGCGTTTGCTCATACTATTTTCTTTCTGTGTCAGTATTTCCTCTTGTCTAACCGCCATTACATGTTTGGGGGCTTTCTATTATCTTTGGGGTTCTGCTCCGGGGCAGATAGCTTTCCTATTTCTATCTTTAGGTGTAGTTAGTTTCTCAGGCTGTGACGAGGCGTCTAGGACCATCGTAGGAACGCTCCACGGCTGCCTCTAGTTGCGGTGGTTAGTCAGGGTACTGCAATCTCATAGATTCCAACTGCTCTGGTGTATTTCCTTTTTTGCCTGCACTCCTCAGCTACCGTAACATAACAGTATCACCGGCCCTAAAAATTGTATGGTACTCACAGAAGGGAAAAAATATTTTGAAGGAAGAAAAGTTGTCAGAGATATTTTTCTGTTTGTTGCATTTTTTCTTTCCTCTGTATCTCTGGGTGCTGGGGAGGATCTTTTCTCCCAATGGAGTTTGCACAGTTGTCTGGCCGTGTGGATCAGCTTGCCACTGAGGTTCGGAGTATTGCTGCATATCTTGCTAGGTTGCCTGTTGTGGAACCTAGGATCCCCATGCCAGATTTGTTTTCAGGGGATCGAGCTAAGTTTCAGAATTCAAAAATAATTGTAAATTGTTTTTTGCCTTAAAATCTAAGTCCTCAGGAAACGCAGCGCAGCAGGTTCAAATTGTCATCTCTCTCCTGCGCGGCGATCCTCAGGATTGGGCTTTTTCCCTGATACCTGGGGATCCTGTTTTGAGTGATGTTGATGCATTTTTTCAGGCTTTGGGGTTATTGTACGATGAGCCTAATGTCACTGATCAAGCTGAAAAAGCCTTGTTGGCATTAAATCAGGGGCTTGATGACGCTGAGTTATACTGTCAGAGATTCCGTAGGTGGGCAGTCCTGACCAAATGGAATGACGACGCTTTGGCGGCCCTTTTCCGGAAGGGTCTGTCGGATAATGTAAAGGATGTTATGGTGGGATTCCCTGTCCCCTCTGGTCTCAATGATTCTATGTCATTAGCGATTCAAATTGACAGACGTTTGCGTGAGCGGAGAAGTATGCGTGGAGTGGTGTTGCCTTGTGAGCCAGCTGCTGAGCCCATGCAGTGTGATGGAGTGGTGTCTGGGGCACAGCGTCATGAGTTTCGAAAGCGCAATGGGTTATGTTTCTACTGTGGTGATGCCTCTCATGCTATTTCAGTCTGCCCTTGTGTAGCCCTGGTACACAATACCAGGAGGATGAGTGGAGAGGTAAAGGTTAAGTGTTCTTCATGTCATCATGTACCTTCAAACACGCCCAGTAGGGGTGTGGAAGGGAGTGTCAGTAGGAGTGTGTGTCCAGACTTAGGAGAGACAAGACGTCTTAGGGACTCTGCTCTATCTTCAGCTTCAAATTGTGGAGTCTAGTATAGGTACTTTAACGTACCCGAGCCTAGTCAAAGCTGTGCCCACTGGAGACAGGCTGAAATATCTCCTGAGAACTGAGCAAGTCGAAGGGCAAAAGAGGAAGAAAGCAAGGAAGTGCTATAGGTGAAGAATACCTGCACGAATCTACCGGTTACTGGGGACCGAAGAATCATCTTTGTTTCAAGCAAGGTGATAAGATAGCCAGAAATCTACCGGACCCTAGGTCGCGGCGGATAAGCCCATACAGTCAGTACGTAACTGGGGTCAGAGGAAGTGAGGACCGTGAGTCAGTGCACGACAATATAGGAAATCACCTTTCTCACAAAAAAGGCTCCAACCACAACACTGATCGGGCAGAACAGCTAAAGATAAGCTGGAATCATAGAGAGGACTATGCTTCAGGCTGGTCGTACTCAGCTTCATTGGAGTTAAAGGAGGCCCCTAACTTGCTTAACCGTTTGCCTCAAAGCTCATCCTCCATCAACCCCATCAGCCTCCCTGGGACCTGCTTTACCATTCTGCAAGTAAAGGTATGGAAAGACTTTGACTGTGTGAGACTGAGTTATTACTGCATGCCTGCACAATCCCTACCTAACTACCGACCTGAGGGAAGAGTCCCACCTGTAGGGGACCCGTCATCTAGCTGCCTCACCATCCCCTCAGAGATCTACAGCAGCGCTGGTACTAATTACCAGAATACTACAGGTGGCGTCACGAACTGTATATAGTTATCCCCTGTAAATATTCCCAACAACAACATACGCCAGACCGCCCGGGCCACAGACCGAGCCACAGCTACCTGTGACAATCCCCATAGACTTCTACGGGCTCGGCTCTGAGTACCCCATTGCCCTGGTAACCCACAATTGTGGTGGCGGGTCGACACAACTAAACTTGGCGTCACGAACAGGATACGAAACTCGCAGAATTGCGAGCCCTGTGTGCCTATGTAACTGTTTGAGTGAAAAAGACTGTTGCTGTTGTTTGGCGCCAAATACCGCCATATTTGCCGCCAGATTCGCGCCTAAAGCGTTGGAGAAGAAGGAGGGCGTACCTGAAAGAGCGCGCAAAGTCTTGGACACGCCCCCGGCTCTGACTCATCGGAAGGTCCTGCGACAGGAAGTGAACGCTCTGACATCAGAGCGCCTGCGACGAAGGTCCTATTCTCACTGCGGTGCCTGAGAAGTAGCAGCGTCTGAAACCGGTAGGCTCCGTTTAACCAAGGGGGCGCTAAGATGTCACAACAACAGGCTGACAGTGCGGCCCCGGCCGGAGGGCTTAATCCCGCACCGTCTGGTATTGTAGCGCCAGATGGAGGCGCAGGCCCAGCACCTAGTCCGGTAGTCCCGATCATGCCACTAACGCTTCCATATATGCCTGGGGCGAAATGGCTTCCCCAGTACAGCGGTGAGCCAGGCACATTAGCAGGCTTCAAGCGGAAGTTAAGCAGCCTATTGGAAATGTACTCCATGCCTGAGAAACAAAAAGCTGCTGTGTTAATAGGGCAGTTAACTGGCGCTGCTGAGAGGGAAGTGGAGACTTGGGATACCGTTGATCTGGAGTCGGTACCTGCGATTTTTCTTAAACTAAATGCCATATTTGAAGACCGCACAGAAACGGATCTCCGGATGGCCTTCTATCACTGTTCACAGCAGCCAGGTGACAGCATCCGGGACTATGCTTGCCGATTGCAAGGAGCCCTGAAAGCACTCAAGCAAATTAACAATTTAAATGCTCTCCATGAGAATAAAATGTTGAAAGAACAGTTTATACAGGGATTGAGATCCCCAGAGGAACGCAGAACTGTAAATTGGTGGTCCTTAGATCATCCGGATGCTACCTTTGATGCCCTAAAGGACATGGCAATAAAAGGGCTGCGGCCCCTGGGCAAACCTGAGGTGGCCCCTCAACATCATCAGGGTGAAGTCACTCCGGAACCGGCAGTAACCCCCTGTTCCCCGCTAGTGGCTGAAGCCAAAGCGCAGGTGACATCTCCTAGTGAATTGGAATGTCTGCGCTCAGAGGTGCGCCAGCTGACTAAAAATCTGGCTGCTGTTATGAGTGCCCTGCAACTGCGGAAAGAAGAGGAAGGAAAAATCTTGCTAGCGGACTGCCCAGAAGACGTCCCGTGGATGCACCGGAGAAGAAAGAAGACGTCGCCCCCCCGGAGGAGGACCACGCCACCCCAGGAGCAACCTCTGATCAACACCCTTCTCGTCGAGAGATCGTCTGTTTTCGCTGCAACCGAAAAGGTCATTTGTCTCCACAGTGTCCTTTAAACGGGCAGAACCTGGGTCCAAGGGCCAACACCCAGGAGAATACCCGCCAGGCCCCCTAGACTGGAACCGCAGGTATGTGGGCGGGCGACCCTACCTGTCCATTATTTTAGATGGGATTGCTGTTCCAGCATTGCTAGACACTGGGTCTCAAGTCACCCTCATACCTGATGCCCTATATACCAAGTACTGGTCAATGGACGATCTTAAACCCCCGAGCCTTGACTTTACCGTGTATGCTTCTAATGGTCTTCCTGTAGAAGTACTTGGAACAAAATGTGTAGATGTAAAGGTGGGAAGAGAGGAGTTGAAAGACCAGGGACTTCTGGTAGTGAAGACTGTAAATGAGGAGAATGGTCTAAATATAATATTGGGTACTAATGTTATTGGTAATTGTTTGGAAGAAGTAGTGTTCTTGCTCCAACAGCTCGCTGAGATTGCCCGACCAAGGCAGAGAGGAGTCATCCAAAGAGAGATCCGGGCCCTGGTGTGTCAGCAGCAAGCGAAGCTTACCGACGGCGAAATTGGTAATGTACGGGATGAAGTTGAAACCCTCAAAATGCCATCTACTCAAGCAGAAGGTACAATACTTGGGGCACATCGTCAGTTCGGAAGGAGTAGCGCCGGACCCAGAGAAAGTCACTGCCATCCAGAAGTGGCCGGAGCCGAAGAACCTTAAGGAAGTGCGACAGTTCCTGGGACTAACGGGTTACTACAGGAGATTCGTGAAAGATTATACGAAGAAGGCAGCTCCTTTACAGGACCTCCTGGTAGGACAATCCTTAAAGAGCAGAAACCCTCCCTTTAACTGGGGGAAAGAACAGGCTGAAGCATTCCAAAAGATGAAAGAGATCCTTACAGGTGATGAGATCTTAACCTATCCTGATTACAGCCAACCGTTCCTGTTGTACACCGACGCCAGTAATGAAGGGCTGGGAGCAGTTCTCAGTCAGAAGCAGAATGGCCAAGAAAAAGTCATCGCTTATGCTAGCAGAAAACTCAGGCCAACTGAAAGGAATCCGGAAAATTATAGCAGCTTCAAGCTGGAGTTTCTGGCGCTGGTCTGGGCCATTACTGAAAGATTTAAGCACTATCTGGCCTCCAATAAGTTCACGGCGTACACAGACAACAACCCGCTAACGCACCTGGAAACCGCCAAGCTGGGTGCCATGGAGCAGCGATGGATGGCTCGGTTGTCCAATTACCAGTTTACTATCAAGTACCGGGCAGGTCGAAAGAATGCTAATGCTGATGCGTTGTCCCGTATGCCGCATGACTCTGATACGGAAGAAGAATCGGACGACCTGGAAGAAATTGAGCTACCCGCGTTCCATCGAAATGGGGTAGTCCACGAGCATCAAGTCCACAGAAAGCAAAATGGTGCCACATTAAATCCTTTACCCCATCACAGCTGGAAAGAGACTCAGGACAGTGATCCAGTGGTCAGCCACATCAAGGAGTTGTTAAAGCAAGAAGGCTCCTCCTTGGAAAAGGATGCACCTATGCCCGCCAAGCTCCTGTGGAACGAGAGAAGCAGGTTGTTCCTGTACCGTGAGAAGTTGTGCAGAAGATACGTCAACCCCAGAACCCATGAAATGGTCTGGCAAATCGTGGTCCCAAAGACAGACGTCCCAATGGTGTTGGAAGCGTACCACGATCAAGCAGGACACTTTGGCTGGAGGAAGCTGGAGACCCTGTTGAGATGCCGGTTCTACTGGGTAGGGATGCGCAGCTCCATCGAGAGGTGGTGTCGGAACTGTGGACCCTGTGGTCTCAGAAGGAAGGACTACGGTAGTCAAAAGGCCCCCTGCAACCTATCCGGACGACTCGTCCTCTGGAGATTGTGGCCCTGGACCACGTCAAATTGTCGCCGAGTAGATCTGGATACTCATACGCCTTGACCATGGTGGACCATTACTCCAGATTTCTGGTAGTCGTTCCAGTGAAAGACCAGACCGCAGTGACGGCCGCGAAGACCTTTCAAGCAAGCTTCTGCAGACCGCATGGGTATCCCGAGCAAGTCTTAACCGATCAGGGACCTGCTTTTGAAGCCGATTTATTCAAGGAATTCTGTCATATGTACGGGTGCAAGAAAATAAGAACAACACCATATCACCCTCAAACCAACGGTCTTTGTGAAAAGATGAACCATATTGTCCTTGACTTGTTGAGATCCATACCGTTGGAAGATAGGAATCGATGGCCGGATTTACTACCTGATTTGGTTGATTTGTACAACCATATACCTGTAAGCTCAACTAACTGCACTCCAGCCTATCTTATGAGAGCAAGGCCCGGAAAACTACCAATGGATCTAGAACTTGGAGTGGTAGAACCGGAGGCAGACGACGCTGTTGAGAACTGGGACGTCAATCGGCAAGAGCAATACAGAAGAGTACAAATCTGTGTGGAGGAAAGTCTCAATAAGGCACGGGAGAAACAGGAAGATGTTTACAACCGAAATGCTCCTGCCAAGCCTCTGATGCCTGGAGAGGTAGTATTAAAAAGAAAAAGAAAGATGCACAAACTGGATAATCAGTGGGAGCAAGAACCCTACGTCATACAAGATTCTAAGTACGACAACGGAAAAGTTTGTGTCGTCAGTAAAGACGGAGGAAAAACAATAACCACTGTGTCTAGAGACCATTTGAAACTATGTCCGGAACCCTTGAAACGTTGCGACAAGAACCCTGTCTTCAATCAAAGAGAAAGAAAGGAAGAGGTCCTACACACCGATCTGGGAGATTTTCCTGCGGATTGGCCCCGACTGGGAGATGCTGTGATAATTCCAGTGTTGCAGTTTTATAAGCCACAAGAGGACGTTTTACCTCCAGTTGTGCCTGTAGTGCCAGTTGAACCCGCTCAGGAGTTACCCCTTCCAGCAACACCTCAACCTGAAGAACCTCAAGATGGATCATCTGTAGCAGCGCCCCATACTATGGGATCCCCTGGTGAAGCTGACTCACACCGCCCAGCCATCAGTACGCTTGCCAGATCCATAGAAAGGTTAAGGCAGTTCTATGGTTTACCGTTTCATAGTGCAGACAGATCGCAAATTGATTTACCTGAAACTACACCACGTAGGTCAGAGAGAATCACAAAAGGGAAATTACCCATTAGATATCAGCAATAGTTATGACGAACTGATGTAAATATATTGTGAAAAGTCTATATATATAAATGTGTTTTTCCCTATCAAGCTTCGTTTACAATGGACTCAGAGGCTGAGGACTGAGCCAGCCAAAAACTGTATCCTGTAAATAGTTGCACTAAAGTGCCTTCTTAATGGTTTCACATGAAACCTTGACTCACCTCTGAACCAAAAACCCGTGTGGTGTGGCACTGAGTGAGGTCTGCATTTGGATGTCCTGCAGCCCACCCAGGACCCACGTTGAAGGTTTGGTGCGGGTCCTTCACAAGTATCTTGTATATCTATTTATTGAAAATGCTATTTGATACTACTTGTATTTTTCTATCAAGTTTGTAACGTTCAAAGTAGTCTTACCTCCCGGATGGGAAGATGTTATTGTTCCAAATGTTATTGCATAAACAAAATTTTTCTGTCTTTTGTATTCCACAGCCCGGGAGTGCTGTCGTTTACCATGGGGGAATGTGTAGCCCTGGTACACAATACCAGGAGGATGAGTGGAGAGGTAAAGGTTAAGTGTTCTTCATGTCATCATGTACCTTCAAACACGCCCAGTAGGGGTGTGGAAGGGAGTGTCAGTAGGAGTGTGTGTCCAGACTTAGGAGAGACAAGACGTCTTAGGGACTCTGCTCTATCTTCAGCTTCAAATTGTGGAGTCTAGTATAGGTACTTTAACGTACCCGAGCCTAGTCAAAGCTGTGCCCACTGGAGACAGCTGAAATATCTCCTGAGAACTGAGCAAGTCGAAGGGCAAAAGAGGAAGAAAGCAAGGAAGTGCTATAGGTGAAGAATACCTGCACGAATCTACCGGTTACTGGGGACCGAAGAATCATCTTTGTTTCAAGCAAGGTGATAAGATAGCCAGAAATCTACCGGACCCTAGGTCGCGGCGGATAAGCCCATACAGTCAGTACGTAACTGGGGTCAGAGGAAGTGAGGACCGTGAGTCAGTGCACGACAATATAGGAAATCACCTTTCTCACAAAAAAGGCTCCAACCACAACACTGATCGGGCAGAACAGCTAAAGATAAGCTGGAATCATAGAGAGGACTATGCTTCAGGCTGGTCGTACTCAGCTTCATTGGAGTTAAAGGAGGCCCCTAACTTGCTTAACCGTTTGCCTCAAAGCTCATCCTCCATCAACCCCATCAGCCTCCCTGGGACCTGCTTTACCATTCTGCAAGTAAAGGTATGGAAAGACTTTGACTGTGTGAGACTGAGTTATTACTGCATGCCTGCACAATCCCTACCTAACTACCGACCTGAGGGAAGAGTCCCACCTGTAGGGGACCCGTCATCTAGCTGCCTCACCATCCCCTCAGAGATCTACAGCAGCGCTGGTACTAATTACCAGAATACTACAGGTGGCGTCACGAACTGTATATAGTTATCCCCTGTAAATATTCCCAACAACAACATACGCCAGACCGCCCGGGCCACAGACCGAGCCACAGCTACCTGTGACAATCCCCATAGACTTCTACGGGCTCGCTCTGAGTACCCCATTGCCCTGGTAACCCACAATTGTGGTGGCGGGTCGACACACCCTAAGCGGGGAAGACGTTTTGCACGCTCAGTTGTCTTGGGTAGTGTTCAGACTAAGTTTTTATTAACTGTCACTCTGATATGCTCTCTGTCCTCATTTTCTGCTCAGGCTTTCGTTGATTCTGGAGCAGCTATTAACCTGATGGATTATGATTTTGCTAAACGTTGTGGATTTCCCTTGATACCCCTACAGAAGTCTATTCCCCTACTGGGGATCGATTCTACCCCTTTGGCTGAGAATAAACCCCAGTTTTCTACTCAGGTGATAATGAGGGTTGAACCTGATCACCAGGAGTGCTGCAAATTTTTGGTTCTATATAATCTGCATGACATTATCGTGCTGGGTTTCCCTTGGTTACAGTCTCATAATCCTGTTTTGGATTGGAAATCTGTGTCTGTAACCAGTTGGGGCTGCCAATGTGTTAATACCAACACTCCTGTTTTTTCTGCCTCCCCCCAGGCTGAGGATGTTCCTGACTTTTTGTTTGATTTTTCTGATGTGTTTAGCGAAAGTAAATCTGCATCCTTACCTCCCCATAGGAGCTATGACTGCGCTATTGAATTAGTGCCAGGTAGTAAATTCCCTAAGGGTCGCCTTTTTAACTTGTCTGTACCTGAACATGACGCTATGCGGTCTTATATCAAGGAATCATTGGAGAAGGGTCATATCAGACCATCCTCTTCACCCTTAGGTGCCGGTTTTTTCTTTGTGGCCAAAAAAGATGGTTCATTAAGGCCGTGTATTGATTATCGTCTCTTGAACAATATTACTGTGAAATATCAATACCCGTTACCCTTGATTTCTGACCTGTTTTCCAGGGTGAAAAACGCTACTTGGTTTACCAAGCTTGACCTCAGGGGGCGTATAACCTTATTCGCATTAAGCACGGGGATGAATGGAAGACGGCATTTAACACCCCTGAAGGGCATTTTGAGTACCTTGTGATGCCCTTTGGGCTCACTAATGCTCCTTCCGTCTTCCAGTCCTTCATGAATGACATTTTCAGGGATTTTGTGGACAAGTTTCTGATTGTTTATTTGGATGATATCTTGATTTTTTCTAATGACTGGGACTCTCATGTGAAACATGTTCGAACTGTATTCCAGATTTGAGAGAGAATGCTCTGTATGTGAAGGGATCAAAGTGTCTTTTTGGCGTACAGAAGATCTCATTTCTGGGATTCATTTTGTCCCCATCTGTTATTGAAATGGACCCGGTCAAGGTTCAGGCCATCTGTGTTTGGGGTCCAACCTACTTCATTAAAGGCTCTTCAGAGATTTTTGGGTTTTGCCAATTTTTATCGTAAATTTATTGGTAATTTCTCTGTTATTGTTAAACCATTAACTGATTTGACCAGAAAGGGTTCTGATGTGGTGAATTGGCCTCCTGAGGCAGTCTCTGCGTTTCAGGAACTTAAGCAGAGATTCACTTCTGCTCCTGTTCTACGGCAGCCTGATGTTTCTCTGCCATTTCAGGTGGAGGTTGATGCCTCTGAAATTGGGGCAGGTGCCGTTTTGTCCCAAAAAGATCCAGAGACCTCTAAAAGTAACCCTTGTGCCTTTTTCTCTCGAAAATTTTCTCCTACTGAACGTAATTATGACGTGGGTAATCGGGAGTTATTGGCCATGAAGTGGGCTTTTGAAGAGTGGAGACATTGGCTGGAGGGAGCCAAACATCAGGTGGTGGTCCTTACGGACCATAAAAATCTGGTCTATCTGGAATCTGCCAAGCGACTCAATCCTAGACAGGCCAGGTGGGCCTTGTTTTTCACACGTTTTAATTTTGTGGTTTCCTTTCTTCCTGGCACTAAGAATGTTAAGGCGGATGCCCTCTCGAGGAGTTTCCTTGCGGACTCTCCTGAGCTATCTGATCCCTCTGTTATTTTGAAGGAGGGTGTAGTTCTTTCCGCCATCTCGCCTAATTTGAGACTTGCTCTGGAGGGGTGTCAGGAGGATAGGCCCGAGCGCTGCCCTGTTGGAAAATTGTTTGTCCCGGACCAATGGAAAAAGAGTGTGATGTCTGAGATTCATTGTTCCGCATTGGCTGGGCATCCCGGAATTTTTGGTACCAGAGACTTGGTTAGTCGGTCCTTTTGGTGGCCTACCTTGTCTCGCGATGTCAGGGAATTTGTGCAGTCCTGCGGGACTTGCTCTCACTCCAAGCCTTGCTCTCGCTCTAGTGGTTTGTTGATGCCATTGCCTGTGCCCAAGAGACCATGGACCCATATCTCTATGGATTTCATTTCCGATCTTCCTGTTTCTCAGAGAATGACCACCATCTGGGTAATTTGTGATAGGTTTTCCAAAATGATACATCTTGTGCCATTACCTAAGTTGCCTTCCTCCTCTGAATTGGTGCCGTTGTTCCTTCAGCACGTGGTTCGTTTACACGGCATTCCTGAGAACATTGTGTCTGACAGAGGAGTCCAGTTTGTTTCCAGATTTTGGAGGACTTTTTGTTCTAAACTGGGTGTTCAATTGTCTTTCTCCTCGGCATTTCATCCTCAGACCAATGGTCAAACTGAGAGAACAAACCAGACATTGGAGACTTATCTAAGATGCTTTGTGTCTGCTGATCAGGATGACTGGGTCTCTTTTTTGCCTTTGGCTGAGTTTGCTCTTAATAATAGGGCTAGCTCTGCCACTTTGATGTCTCCGTTTTTCTGTAATTCTGGGTTTCACCCTCGATTTTCTTCAGGACAGACGGAGGCTTCTGTCTGTCCAGGTGTTGACTCTGTTGTTGAGCGTATGCAGCAGATTTGGGACCAGGTAGTGGAGAGGTTGTCCCTCTCTCAGGAGAAGGCCCAGCGGTTTGCTAACCGGCATAGGACTGATGGTCCTCGGTTTAAAGTGGGGGACTTGGTCTGGTTGTTCTCAAAGAATATTCCTATGAGAGTAGCATCTCCTAAATTTAAGCCTAGGTTCATTGGACCTTATAAGATCATGGAGATTATTAATCCTGTTTCTTTTCGTTTGCTTCTTCCAGGGACATTTAAGATCCATAACGTGTTCCACAAGTCCTTGTTGAAGAGGTTTGTTGAGCCAGTGGTTCCTGCTGCTGTGCCTCCTGACCCTGTTTTGGTTGAGGGCAATCTGGAGTATGTGGTTGAGAAAATATTGGATTCTCGTTTTTCTAGACGAAGACTCCAGTATTTGGTTAAATGGAGAGGTTATGGTCAGGAAGATAATTCTTGGGTGTTTGCTTCGGACATCCATGCTAGGAGACTTATCCGTGCGTATCATAGAACTCATCCTGACCGACCTGGTTGCTCAAATGAGGGTTCGGTGACCCTCCTCAAGGGGGGGGGTACTGTTGTGAATGGGTTTGAGATGAGTTCTGAGCAGAGGCTCCCTCTGGTGGTTACAAGCGGTACTAGTAGGATTGGGAATCAGGTGTTACTGATTGGTCTTATTTAAGGGAATCATTTTCCCATCAGGGTTGCCGGTGATCAATTGTTCTGGTCTGAATCCTTCTTTCCAGTTTCCCTTGTAGCCTGCTGTGTCGTGTCTGCATCTCCTGCTATCAGATAAGACAATTTCTTATTTTGTGTTTTTGCTATATTTTTGCATTTTGTCCTGCACTTCTGTGGGGGCCTTCTGGGTCCCCTCCGGGGGCTTTTGCCCTCTCAGTTTAGTCCAGCCACTGTGTTTTGTACTTTTGCTTTTTGCAGTTTTTTCAGTGGCTGCTGTTTTTGTTACACCAGAGAACTAATTTAGGTGGTAGAGGTCGTGTGATCTCAGGTGATTTTGAAATTAGTAGAGTTGGTGTTTTTCAGGGTTTTCTGGGATTGCAGTAAGTACCCTTCCTGTCCTTTTCTATTTAGATAGTTTGGGCCCCAGCGTTTGCTCATACTATTTTCTTTCTGTGTCAGTATTTCCTCTTGTCTAACCGCCATTACATGTTTGGGGGCTTTCTATTATCTTTGGGGTTCTGCTCCGGGGCAGATAGCTTTCCTATTTCTATCTTTAGGTGTAGTTAGTTTCTCAGGCTGTGACGAGGCGTCTAGGACCATCGTAGGAACGCTCCACGGCTGCCTCTAGTTGCGGTGGTTAGTCAGGGTACTGCAATCTCATAGATTCCAACTGCTCTGGTGTATTTCCTTTTTTACCTGCACTCCTCAGCTACCGTAACATAACAGGGATCACCAGTGACATTATACACAGGAGCTCTGTATATAGTGACAGTGTACAGGTAATACAGTGATCACCAGTGACATTACACACAGGAGCTGTTTATAGTGTCAGTGTACAGGTAATACAGTGATCACCAGTGACATTATACACAGGAGCTCTGTATAAAGTGTCAGTGTACAGGTAATACAGTGATCACCGATGATAATGTACATAGGAGCTCTGTATATAGTGTCAGTGTACAGGTAATACAGTGATCACCAGTGACATTATACACAGGAGCTCTGTATATAGTGTCAGTGTACAGGTAATACAGTGATCACCAGTGACATTATACACAGGAGCTCTGTATAAAGTGTCAGTGTACAGGTAATACAGTGATCACCGATGATAATGTACATAGGAGCTCTGTATATAGTGTCAGTGTACAGGTAATAGAGTGATCACTACTGCCAGTGACATTATACACAGGAGCTTTGTATATAGTATACAGTGTATAGTGTCAGTGTACAGGTAACACACTGACTCACCAGTGACGTTTCTAGCTGAAGTCCTTCATCTTTGCTTTTCTTTTTCATCCAGCACAGACCGCCATCACTTCTTCCAGCCAGGACTCGTCACTGCATAAAGTAACAGTTACCTAGAGCACCACTTTCAGAGCACATTCCCCACTTTTTCCCTTTCTTCTACACTACACATGTGAATACAGAGGTGCACCCACAATCAATATAGTTGGTTATTATCCAACCCACCATTCCAATATATAAATTATAATCCACCACTGTGCACCCACTAACTATAAATAGCCACTTTCCCATTTAATATATAAATTAATTAGCACCTGTACTCTTTCCCCCAATTCATTACCAGGCACTTCATCTTCAATGCCCCCCACTATGTACCTCCCACTCTAACCCTAACTCCGATTCATTATATTTACATGCCCCTCCGCCTCAATTCATTGTTATGTCTTTCTCTCCCACCCTCTATTCATTATTAACTGCTCTACCCCACATTCAACACATCATTTACTCCCCACCCTCAAAATTCATCATTATTTGTTCTCCCCATAGATCATCATTTGCTCTCCACAACCCCCATCTTCAATTCATCATTTGCTCTCCTCACCCCACACATTCAATTAAATTGCTGTGCCCCGTCACTCACACTGAATTTATCATTTGCAGTCCCCCCACTTTAATTTGAAGTCCCCTTACTTCATCCATTGCAGTCCCCTATCACCCCCTCACTTCATCTGCAGTGCCCCTTCATCATTTGCAGCCCCCTATCCCCCTTCCATTTCATATTGTGCAGTCCCCCTCAGACACACTTCATCATGTGCAGTCCCCTTCCCCCACTTCATCATGTGCAGTCCCCCTTACCCCCCACTTCATCATGTGCAGCCCCACACCTCCTTCATCATGTGCAGCCCCACTCACCCCCCTTCATCACATACAGCCCCACTCACCCCACTTCATCTTGTGCAGCCCCACTCACCCCCTTCATCATATACAGCCCCACTCACCCCCCTTCATCACATAAAGCCCCACTCACCCCCCTACCCATTGAATTCATTTTATAAAGGAAAAAAAGTTTCCCATACTTACCTCACTTGCTCCCCAGCAGTGCCTCTCTGCTTCCAAGGTCCAGTACATGTTGGTGTGCGCGATGACCCGGAAGTACAGAGGGAAGGAGCGGGAGCTGCACAGCCGTCAAGGTGACTGCTGTGCACAGCTCCCGGCTTGATACACTGTGACGCGGGCGACTGTGTCTGCTTCCAGCCGCGTCACAGTACAGCGGGCACGGCCGTGCACAATTTACTGTGGGGCCGGCCCTGCACAGGTGCTGGGGGAGCATTTGCCTCTCTGCCACCCGGCCCAGCCCGCCCCTGCCATCCTGTTGTGGTTTTCTGGCTGCTGGTCTTTTTCCCTTGGTGCTGGGTTTGTCTAAGGTCAGGTGATTGTATCACCCTTTATTACCCAGCACCTGCCTCCCAGTCCTTGCTGGACAACAGTGTTAATCCGCTAGAGTTCTGACTAGGTGCCTTGATAGCTTTCTGTGTTTGATATTGTGCAGTTCTGGGATCTCTAGTTCTGCCTGCGTTGTTTTTTGGTTTTCCTTTAGTTTCTGCAGCTTCCTCTATTTTCCTACTAGGAGGCTACCTGTTTTTTGTTCCCAGTCCCTAGATTGTTCAGGGATAACCTTCCCCCTACTTTTAGGTCTCCGTTTGAGTTTAGCCTAGGAAACGTCGGTGGGTCTATTCACAAGGAATAGGTCGCCCACTGCATCGTAGGGCTTCAGCCTAGTCCTAGAACAGGGTCAGCTTCTCCCCCTTCTTCCCTAGTCCTGAGTTGCAGATCCGTAACAACTGCCTCATACCCCTCCCTCTGTTCAAACTTGTGGGATTGAACACTTGTCACCCCACATGGGAGCGTGACAGGGCATCCGCATGACCCTGTGCCTTCCCTCCTGACACTGTACTGAGAAACCAAAGTAAAGACCGGAACCATCGGTTGACACACGCATCCCTCCCCTTTGTGTCTTTCCTCCATACTTCGTTACGTGACCCCCCACCTCCCCGTTCTCCGTTGCAGAAGACATGCTCACTTTCTTGACTAAAAGCAGATTTGGGCCAATTTTGTGTGCTCTCGACCTTGTTTATTTTGGCTTCCCTATCCCGCAGCTCATCCTGTCACCTAAGTACCTGCCTTCAGGCCCTTGGTACCGTTTCCTCTGTACCCTTACCCATGCCTTGTATGAGGAACGGCATGGGGGATACGGTTTATGATCCCACTGCTGCCACCAAATTGTGAGGAACGGCACGGGGATACGGTTTATGATCCCACCGCTGCCACCAATATGTCATGAATTTGGTTGCCCCCAGTTCCTTTTTCAGGGGAGTTTATGATCCCACTTTCCAGTTCCGATTTTGGAACTTGCAGCTCTCTAGCGCCCCCTTACCCTCAGGTCAGTCAGGGAACTGCACCTAGGATAAGTAGTCGCCAGCTGGGCCATCTATACCGTTCACTGCCACCAGCCCCCTTTTATTGTGCTTAATTAATATCGGGTCAGGCGCTGACCCAAACAGTAGCGTTAATTTAGTCCCAGGAGAGTACGTTATAGAGCAAGGAGAAACAAAGCTAGAAATTTTATATTTTACTCCAAAAAGTAGGCAGTGTTTACAAAAGTATTCAAGATATTATAAAGGGAGACAATTACAATATGTAAAAAGCAATTATGAAATAAAAAGGATGAAAGATGAAATAACACTTACAGTATCTCAGAGACAATGATAGCCATGTGGAGGAGGGGGGAAGGGTTCCCAAGGACCAGTATTCAGTCCACAGCAGGGATGGTATATGCTGTCCTCCTCCAAGCACTGAACACCCTACAAAATGGCTGTCCCTGTTTTATAGTTGGCCCCTGGAACTCCCCCTGGGCTGCCCGCACTGGGGGGGGTTGGGGAACTCCTCTTTCTGAACAGTTATGAAATACTCTATTAACCATATCTCTTAGGGTGAACCTCGTAGAAAAGACAAAATTATCATTATGCTCAGCATTACGTGAGGGTTCATTTAAGTATAAGAACGAAGTGACTACATGACCTGCTCATGGAGAAATCCATTCCTCGGATTCTGATGGTTCTGGATCCTAGAGACTTCACTGGGTTATAGATCTCTCGGTGGACATTCCAAATATGTAAGATTCATACCTATAACACTAAATGGGGTCAAGATATGCCCTAATATTACGTTTTTACATGAACAAAAGAGCACATGTCTCCCCAACTGCTTACAGCCAGCTTGGGGCCATAAACTACTCAGTGGGGGGCTGCTAGCAAACTAGTATCACATTACACAGAGTGTGTAGTGAGAAGGAGCTGGGAGGGGGGGTCAAAAAGCCCACAGCGTGTGTCTGCGGAGAATGTCAGTGAAGCCATGGATCGTTCAAGAAATGTGTGACGATAAAGAAAACAGTACTTCATATGTATATTATTGTGACACCTCGGTGACTACATCCCGCCGAAACACTGAGGTCTGCCCGACAACTCCAGGCATATGAGTCGCCCGCCAGGGCAGTGGGGTACTCGGCACCAAGCCCGTTCACTTCTATGGGGGATGTCACGGTAGCTGCAGCTCGGTCCGTGGCCCTGGGACTCACCACAAAAAGGGGAATATTTACAGGGGATTAAAGTGTTTGTAGAATGTTCGTGACGCCACCTGTGGTTCCGGTCAGGGTGACCAGCGCTGCTGTATAGGTCCACTGAAGGGTTGGTATTAGGCAGCAAGGTGTTAAGCCTTCCACAGGTAAGGCTGGGGACCTTCAGAGTAGTTAAGCTATGTAGGGGTGCAGGATGGAGGAGGGGAGTTCGGCCGTAGGAGTAAAAATGTGAACACACACACAAAAGTCTCTTTCTGTACCTTTACTGATGGAATTGCAGGCACATCCCGGGATACTGGCAGGGTAAAGGATGCACGTCCAGTTCTTCCCACTGAGTAGGTGTAGGGCCTACTTACTCCTGTAATGTGAGTTTCTGACCTGTATGAAACGAAGCCTAACTCTGTTTTCAACTTTACACCCGGCTGACTTTGTGTAAGGCCTTCTATTGGAAAGAACACAGTCTCTAATGGTTGGCCGACCAGACTCCTGTCTTCCTGACCTAGTTACGTATCAACACTCATGGGCTCCTGGAACTTGAAGTACTCCAGGATCTCCGGTATCTCCTACAGGTCGTGAAGAATCCAGCAAGCTCGGACCCAGTGTCCGGTTAATCAGAGTAGAGGTAAGCTATCAATGCTATTTCCACCTCTGTCGCTCTCTTCTTATCCACTCGCCTTTCGTCCTATTCGACCCTCACACTATCACACACCGGCAGTAGCTGGCTGCTTCTTCTCTTTCTTCACCGCTCTCTAAGCGTCGGCACGCTTGCTTGCTGAACTGCACTAACTTGACTCAGTTCTGACTAGGCTGGAGTGGTTTCCGTCCCACTTGTACTAGCCTCCACTCGTTTGAACTAAGCTTCAAGCTGCAGACTTCATGTTCCTTCAACAACAGCTGAACTCTCTCTCTCTTGAGCTCTGCTCCGTGTGCTAGGCTGCACACTTTCTCTCAAACTAGACTAGGGTTCAACTCCTTCCCTCCGAGAGAACTAAAAAACTCATCTCAGTGGCTTCACCATCCTTATATACACTAAAAAGGCTCCCTCTGGTGGCACTAGGGATTGGTGAAGATGTGTGTATGCATATTGGGTCCTCTAGTGGTCATTACCTTCGGTGCATCCCTCTGGGAAGTAAGAATCCAGGCACAGCTGGGCTCTACACATACATCCATACCACGCCGCACCCGATCCCGAGCCTCCCGACACTGCTGTCTAGCGAGAGCTCTATCCATTTTACCCTGACCGTCATGTGTGCATCGCCACGAAGATCGTCGCGGTTGCACATTCTGACTTCTCACAGCTGAGTTGCTGTTTCTTTGTGTTTGGCAGTTAGGGAGTTAATTCTGTCTGTGCTCAGTTCTGGGACTGGGTGCAGTTTTCTCCCGGCTGCAATTAATTATTTGTTGATTGGTTTCCTTTAAATCTCTGGTTGTCTGTGTTGGGAGTTGCCAGTGAAATTCTTCATGCAGACCACAGATAGGATTGTATCTGTATAGACTTAAGTTAAAGAGCTCCTTAGTTGTTTTAAGCTCACCTTGCTTAGAGTTTAATATCCCAGATCATTTATGTTCCTTCTGTGTTTGAGTGTGTATGCAAGTCTGTGTTTTCTCCAGTCTGTCTTATATGTCTAATCTGTGTATTTAGCAGAGATCAGCCCATATCCCTTTGGTGGTAATCAGAATCCTTCTTAGGACTGATTACAGGGTTCAGGGACTGATAGGAGACAGGGTTAGGCTGGAGACTTGGACCTCTGAACCATTATCAGTACCTCCAAGGTGAGGGATTAGTTAGGACCCCAGTTTAGGGTCAGGTTAGACCCCCGGTCCTCCTCTTTCCTGTGACAGTGTATCAAGTCCTCAAGATTAACCCTGAGTTCAACGGATATCGTGTCAGGTAAATCTATTCTATATTTACATGCTGATGTTGCTAATCTATATGTTGTATAGAGTGTTGTTCTTTTAAGAATAGTTTACTGACATCGTACACATATCATAAGACCGCGTGACATTTTCACTGGCCCATAAAATTATTCCCAGTTGCCATGGATCCAGTAGCCCAGCTGGCTCTGCAGTTGCAGGGATTATCCATGGAGCTGACGGACATTAAGTCCAAAGTTTTGTCTCCCTCGGAGCAAACCAGATTTGAACCTAAAGTAGCTCTCCCGGACAGGTTCACTGGTGGGCGAGACAAATTTTTTACCTTCAGGGAAGCATGTAAATTGTATTTTCGGCTTCGGCCTCGATCATCAGGGAGTGAAGAGCAGAGAGTGGGAATTGTTATCTCGCTCCTACAAGGGGACCCTCAATCCTGGGCCTTCTCCCTTCCTCCGGGATCCCCGGCTCTACAGTCAGTAGATCGATTTTTTACTGCCCTGGGTTTGGTATATGATGACCCAGATCGGGTCTCTCTTGCTGAGACAAAATTACGTAAGATACAGCAGGGAGATCGTCCGGCGGAGGAATTTGCTTCTGAGTTCCGTAGATGGGCCACAGATACTCAGTGGAATGACCCAGCTCTTAGGAGCCAGTTTTGTCATGGGCTTTCTGACAAATTAAAGGACGTTTTTGCTCAGTATGATTCTCCTCCATCACTGGAGGCTGCTATGGCCCTAGCTATCCGTACTGATAGACGGCTCCGGGAGAGGTGCGAGGTAACTCCGCCCCCTGTTGTTACTCCACCTACTACTAAGGTCCCTTATGTTGAGGTTCCCCTTGTCTGTTCGGAGGAGCCTATGCAGTTGGGAGGGACATCATTTCGTAGGAGGGGATTGGCGGTACGCCGCAGGACTAGAAGGTTTTTCTTCTGCGGGAAAGAGGGACATTTTGTTGGGGGATGTCCATCCCGTGCCTTGTTGAGCAAAAAGTCGCCGGAAAACTGTTAATCCCAGGTTGTGTGGTGGACGACAACCTGGGAGTATGTATTTCGTCCGCTAGTTCTTCTCAGTTCCTTGTACCAGTGGAGGTGGTGGTTGGTACGAGAGTGGAGAGATTTTCTGTTCTTCTTGATAGTGGGTCCGGGGCTAATCTGGTTGACGCTCAGTTTGCTCAGGCTCAAGGTATGCATCTGAGTGTATTGGTCAAACCGATCCCTATATTCTCCATTGACGCCAGGCCTCTCGGCCAAGGTAGCTTTGTTCATGAGGTTCATAACATTGACCTTCGGGTAGGGGCAATACATAGGGAACTATTATCTTGTTATGTGTTGGAGGGTCTACCTACTCCTATTGTGTTGGGACTTCCTTGGTTGGTTAAACATAACCCTGTGATTAATTGGCAGTCCAGAGATATAAGCCAATGGGGGGAGTTTTGCAAAAGTAACTGCATGAACATAGTCATCAGTGCGGTCGTGCCTAGTACTTTGCCTCCTTTTTTGGAGGACTTTGGGGATGTGTTCTCTGAGGAGGGGTGTCAGGAGTTGCCTCCTCATCGCGTGTATGACTGCTCTATTAATTTACTTCCTGATGCTAAGTTACCTAAAGCTAGGTTATATAACCTTTCTGGTCCTGAGAGGCAGGCTATGAAAGATTATATTTCGGAAAGTCTGGCCAAAGGGCATATTAGACCTTCATCTTCCCCAGTGGCCGCGGGGTTCTTCTTTGTGAAGAAAAAAGATGGAGGCCTACGCCCTTGCTTGGATTTCCGCGAACTTAATCGGATTACTGTTCGAGATCCGTATCCACTCCCTCTGATTCCTGATCTCTTCAATCAAATTGTGGGCGCCAAATGGTTTTCTAAATTGGATCTCAGGGGGGCGTATAATCTGATTAGGATAAAAGAGGGGGATGAGTGGAAAACGGCGTTTAACACGCCGGAGGGACATTATGAGAACCTTGTCATGCCTTTTGGTCTGACTACTGCACCAGCAGTATTCCAACATTTTGTTAATGACATTTTTCGTCATCTGGTGGGGCTGTTTGTGGTCGTATATTTGGATGACATTTTAATTTACTCACCAGATCTTGTGTCTCACCAGGAGCATGTGAGACAGGTGTTGCAGATCTTGCGAGACAATAAACTATACGCCAAACTGGAAAAGTGTGTATTCGCCGTACAGGAACTTCAGTTTTTGGGTTTCTTGGTGTCAGCCTCCGGTTTCCGTATGGACCCTGAAAAGGTGAGAGCAGTGCTTGAATGGGATCAGCCAGAGGATCTTAAGGCTCTGCAGCGTTTTCTGGGGTTTGCTAACTACTACCAGAAATTTATTTGTAATTTCTCATCTGTTGTCAAACCTCTCACTGACATGACAAGAAAAGGGACGGATTTTTCTAAATGGTCGGACAAAGCTTGCCAAGCTTTTTCCTCTTTGAAAAAATGTTTTGCTTCGGCACCCGTTCTCATCCAACCAGATGCATCACAGCCGTTCGTTGTGGAGGTGGACGCGTCTGACGTAGGGGTGGGTGCAATATTGTCCCAGGGTCCGTCCCCTGGTAAATGGCATCCGTGCGCTTTCTTTTCTAAAAAATTGTCGTCCGCCGAAAGGAATTATGATATCGGCAATAGGGAACTTTTGGCCATTAAGTTGGCTTTTGAAGAATGGCGTCACTTTTTGGAGGGGGCAGTCCACCCGGTCACCGTCATTACTGATCACAAGAACCTGTTGTATTTGGAATCCGCTAAGCGTCTGAATTCCAGACAAGCTCGATGGTCGTTGTTTTTTACCAGGTTTAATTTTGTTGTCACTTATCGCCCTGGATCTAAGAATGTTAAGGCGGATGCCTTGTCTCGCAGTTTCCCAGGGGCCGGGAAAACGGATGACCCGATTCCTATCCTTCAGGAGGGGGTGGTAGTGTCGGCTGTATTTTCTGAGCTTGAGGAGGAGGTGTTAGAGGCTCAGGGGGACGCCCCTGCAGGACCTCCAGGGAGACTGTTTGTCCCAAATCAGTTGAGACAAAAGGTTATTGAGGCACATCATAATTCTGCTTTAGCAGGACATCCAGGAGTAAGGCTACTTTAGATCTCCTTTCTCACCGGTTTTGGTGGCCTAACGTTAATAAAGATGTTTTAACTTTTGTTGCGTCCTGTGGGGTTTGTGCTCGCTCTAAGACCCCTCATACCCGTCCGTCTGGGACCCTCTTACCCTTGAAACTTCCGGAGCGTCCATGGACTCATTTGTCTATGGACTTCATCACGGACCTTCCTCAGTCGTCAGGGAAGACTGTCATACTGGTGGTTGTTGACAGGTTCAGTAAGATGGCACATTTCATTGCTCTTCCTGCCCTCCCTAATGCTAAAACTCTGGCGCAGGTGTTCATTGGGGAGATTGTGAGACTTCATGGGTTGCCTTCTGATGTGGTGTCAGATAGGGGGTCTCAGTTTGTGTCCAAGTTTTGGAGGGCATTTTGTTTACGTTGGGGGATGCAATTGTCATTTTCCTCGGCTTTTCATCCGCAGACCAATGGTCAGACAGAGCGTCTGAATCAAAGCCTAGAGACTTATCTTCGGTGTTTTGTCTCAGAGAACCAGGAGGACTGGTCTTCTTTCTTGCCTCTGGCAGAGTTCGCTCTTAACAACAGGCGGAGCGAGTCCACTGGTAAGTCCCCGTTTTTTGGGGCATATGGTTTTCATCCCCAGTTTTGTACATTCAATGGGGGGGGCCCTTCTGGGGTTCCTGAGGAGGAGCGTTTCTCGTCGTCACTTGCTTCAGTGTGGAGAGGTGTATTGAATAATCTGAGTGCGATGGGGAACCGTTATAAACGTATGGCTGATAGGAGGAGAGTTTCTGGTCCAGATCTTAATGTGAACGATCTGGTATGGTTGTCTACCAGGAATATAAAACTTAAAGTTCCCTCCTGGAAGCTGGGCCCCAGATTCATCGGGCCGTACAGGATCAGTTCCATAATTAATCCTGTGGCATTTCGTCTGGACCTCCCTCCTACGTTTAAAATTCATAATGTGTTCCACAAGTCATTACTTAAGAGGTACGTGGCACCAGTCATATCATCACCTCTACCTCCTCCTCCAGTGGTGGTCAATGGTAACTTGGAGTTTCAAGTGTCAAAGATCATTGACTCACGTCTGAATCGCCGGTCCCTTCAGTACTTGGTGCATTGGAAGGGGTATGGTCCAGAGGAGAGGACGTGGGTTCCTGCGTCTGACATTAACGCAGATCGTTTGGTGGGACCTTCCACAGAACTCACCCGGGCAAACCTGGCCCTGAGGGTCCGGAGGCCCTCGTAGAAGGGGGGGGTACTGTCATGTGTGCATCGCCACGAAGATCTCGCGGTTGCACATTCTGACTTCTCACAGCTGAGTTGCTGTTTCTTTGTGTTTGGCAGTTAGGGAGTTAATTCTGTCTGTGCTCAGTTCTGGGACTGGGTGCAGTTTTCTCCCGGCTGCAATTAATTATTTGTTGATTGGTTTCCTTTAAATCTCTGGTTGTCTGTGTTGGGAGTTGCCAGTGAAATTCTTCATGCAGACCACAGATAGGATTGTATCTGTATAGACTTAAGTTAAAGAGCTCCTTAGTTGTTTTAAGCTCACCTTGCTTAGAGTTTAATATCCCAGATCATTTATGTTCCTTCTGTGTTTGAGTGTGTATGCAAGTCTGTGTTTTCTCCAGTCTGTCTTATATGTCTAATCTGTGTATTTAGCAGAGATCAGCCCATATCCCTTTGGTGGTAATCAGAATCCTTCTTAGGACTGATTACAGGGTTCAGGGACTGATAGGAGACAGGGTTAGGCTGGAGACTTGGACCTCTGAACCATTATCAGTACCTCCAAGGTGAGGGATTAGTTAGGACCCCAGTTTAGGTCAGGTTAGACCCCGGTCCTCCTCTTTCCTGTGACAGTGTATCAAGTCCTCAAGATTAACCCTGAGTTCAACGGATATCGTGTCAGGTAAATCTATTCTATATTTACATGCTGATGTTGCTAATCTATATGTTGTATAGAGTGTTGTTCTTTTAAGAATAGTTTACTGACATCGTACACATATCATAAGACCGCGTGACAGACCCCCGGCCACATCCTTGGCCAGTGACAGAGAGTTCCTCGTGCGTCGTCCCTAGTTGCCTCCGTGACCACACCTTCCTGATACCTCCAGGCTTTTTATATGTGCGTTTTTTATTCCTGCGTCTCTGCGTGGGACCCTGGAACTGAGCTGTTCCAAACTTACCAGGGGACATTGCCAGCTTGGGGTTCAGTGGGATCTCCTTAACCTCTCCTGTCACAATCTCTAGGGGGAGCCTATCAGGGTTACACTCTGTCCCTAGGTTGGCAACCCCTATGGCAGGCATCCCTAATTTGGGATCTTCAGGTTCTGCACTCGAAACAACATTTACCTTGAGAGGGTTGACCCTGGTCTCCCACAGGGACCAGAACAGGGGCAAGTCTCTTCTCAACACAGACCCATATGGAAGGGTCTTCACCACTTCCACCACATGTTTAATGTCCCCACATGATGTAGAAAAATTAACCTCCACGGTTGGGTCCTCCCGAATTTTCCCATAGATACCCATTACCTTCACTTTCCGTCCTTTGGGGGTTTTGACCAGCAACAAGGGACCATGGACCAAAGTCATTCTGCTCCCCATGTCCAGGAGAGCCTCTGTTTAGTACCCGTTCACCAGTAACCTGGCACAGCAGGGGTTTGTTGTCAGCGGTACAAACTGGTTGGGCATACACACGTGTGTTGTGAACGTTTTGGAGACGACTTTGGAGCTGAAGCTCCTCTGGTGGTTGCTGAGGGTATTGAACCTATGTTGAATACCAAGATTCCTACACCTGCAGATAACGAGTGGTTGTCAGGTGGTACTGACTGGCCTGATATAAGTGAGCTGATCTCCCATGATCCTCGCCGGTGATCAATTGTGCTTCCTGGTCTAGGTTGGAATTCAGCTTGCTTTCCTGCTGTCTCCTGCTTGCTTTCAGATAAGTCTCTTGCAGTTTTTTTTTTACTGTGGTTTGAATTCCTTGCTTTTTTCTGCATTGCTTTTTGTCTTCAGCCTGGTCCCTTTGGGGGGCTTTGGCTGGTCTCCGTTCGTTTTTGTGATATTTTACTTCTGGGTTGCTAGTGTCCACACCAGAGATCTGATATAGGCGGTCGAGACCGTGTGGTCTCAGTGTTTTTGGATTCAGAAGTGTTGGAGTTTTTCCTAGGGTTTTTCTGGGTTGCAGACAGTATTCTCTCCTGTGCTGTCCTTTCTAGACAGTTTTGGGCCCCAGCATTTGCTCAATCTATTTTCTGTCTGTGTTCGTATTTTCATCTTGTCTAACTGTCTCTCTCTGCTGTCTCTCTCTCTGCTGTCTCTCTCTCTGCTGTCTCTCTCCTGTCTCTCTCTGCTGTCTCTCTCTGGTGTCTCTCTCTCTCCTGTCTCTCTGCTGTCTCTCTCTGTCTCTCTCTGCTGTCTCTCTCCTGTCTCTCTCTGCTTCTCTCCTGTCTCTCTCTGCTGTCTCTCTCTCTGTCTCTCTCCTGTCTCTCTCTGCTGTCTCTCTCCTGTCTCTCTGCTGTCTCTCTGCTGTCTCTCTCTCTGCTGTCTTTCTCTGATGTCTCTCTCTCCTGTCTCTCTCTGCTGTCTCTCTCTCTCCTGTCTCTCTGCTGTCTCTCTCTGCTGTCTCTCTCTGTCTCTCTCTGCTGTCTCTCTCTCTGCTGTCTCTCTCCTGTCTCTCTCTGCTGTCTCTCTCACTCTGCTGTCTCTCTCCTGTCTCTCTCTGCTGTCTCTCTCTCTCCTGTCTCTCTCTGCTGTCTCTCTCTCGTTCTCTGTGTCTCTCTGCTGTCTATCTCTCTGCTGTCTCTCTCTCTCTGCTGTCTCTCTCCTGTCTCTCTCTGCTCTCTCTCTCCTGTCTATCTCCTGTCTCTCTCTGCTGTCTCTCTCCTGTCTCTCTCTCTGCTGTCTCTCTGCTCTCTCTCTCTGCTGTGTCTCTCCTGTCTCTCTCTGCTGTCTCTCTCCTGTCTCTCTGCTGTCTTCTTCTCCTGCTGTCTCTCTCTCCTGCTTTTTTCTTTCTTCTCTTTCTTTTTTTTCTTTTCGTTTCTTCTCCTCTTCTTTCTTCTTTCTTCTTCTTTCTTTTTCTTTTTTTCTCTTTCTTTCTTTTTCTTCTCTTCTTTTCTTTCTTTCTCCTTCTTTCTCTTTTTTCTTTCTGCTCTTCTTTTCTTTTCTTTCTTGTCTTTTCTTGCTTTCTTTTTCTTCTCTTTCGTTTTTCTCTTCTCTTTTCTTTTTTTTCTTCTTCTTTTCTCTCTCTTTCTCTTTTCTTTCTTCTGTCTCTCTTTTTTTCTTCTTCCTTTTTCTCTCTTTCTCTCTTCCTTTCTTTTCTTCTTTTTCTTCTTTCTTTCTTCTCTCTCTTTTCTCTTTCTCTCTTCTCTGTCTTTCTTTCTTTGTTCTTCTTCCTTTTCTCTCTCTTTCTTTCCTCTTTCTTTCTCCTTTTCTCTCGTTCTTTCGGCTTTTCTTCTTTCTCTTTCTTCTTTTCTCTTTCTGTTTCTTTTCTTCCTTCCTCTTTCTTTTTCTTCTCTCTCTTTCTCTGTCTTTGTTCTTCTCTTCCTTCTTTTTCTCTTTTTCTTCTTTTCTTCCCTTTTTTTTCTTTTTTCTTTTTCTCTCTTCTTTCTTTCTTCTCTTCTCCTCTCTCTTTTTTCTTCTTTCTCTTCTTCTCTTTTCTCTTTTTTCTTCTTCTTCTTTCTTTCTCTTTCTTTTCTTCTTCTCTTCTTTCTTCTCTTCTTTTCTTTTTCTCTTCTCCTTCTGTCTTTCTTTCTTTTTCTCTCTTCTTTTTCCTCTTCTTTTTCTTGCTCTCTTTCTTCTTTTTCTTCTTTCCTCTTTTCTTCTTTCTTCTTGTTCTCTTTTTCCTCTTTTTCCTTTTTGTCTTTTTCCTTCTTTCTTTTTCTTTCTTTCTTTTTCTTTTCTTTTTCTTTTCTCTTTCTCCTTTTCTTTCTTTCTTTCTTCTTCTTCTTTCTCTTCTTTTCTCGTTTCTCTTTCTCTTTCTTTCTTCTTTCTCTTCTTTCTTTTCTTGTCTTCTCTTTGTTTTCTTCTCTTTCTTTCTTCTTCTTTTCTCTTTCTGTCTTCTCCTTTCTCTTTTTTCTCTTTCTCTTTTCTTTCTTCTGTCTCTTCTCTCTCTTTTTTTTCTTTTTCTTCTCTCTTTCTCTTCTTTTCTTCCTTTTCTTTCTCTTCTCTTCTTTGTTCTTCTTCTTTCGTTTTTCTTTGTCCTTCTTTTCTCTTCTCTCTTGTCTCTTCTTCTCTCTCTTCTTTCTTTCTTCTTCTTCTCTTTTCCTTCTTGTCTCTCTTCTTTCTCTTTCTTCTTTCTTCTTTCTTTCTTCTCTCTCTTTTTCTTTCTCGTTCTTTTTCTTTCTTCGTTCTTTTCTTCTTCTTTTTCTTTTCTTTTCTTTCTTCTTTTCCTTCTTTTTCTTTTCTCTTCTTCTTTTCTTTCTCTCCTTTCTTTCTCTTCTTCTTCTTCTCTTTCTTCTCCTCTTTCTGTTTCTTTCATTTCCTCTCTTTCTTCTCTTTTTCTTTTCATTTTTTTCTTTTTTTTTCTTTTTCTTCTTTCTTCTTCTCTTTTCTTCCTGTTTCTTTCTTTTCTTTCTTCTCTTTTTTTTCTTTCTTTTCTTTTTCTTCTCTTCTGTCTTTCCTCTTTCTTCTCTTTTTCTTCTTCTTTTCTCTCTTTCTTTCTTCTTTTCTTTCTTTTCTTCTTTCTTTCCTCTTTCTTCTTTCTCTTCTTCTTTTTCCTTTCTCTTCTTTTCTTCTTTTTTTCTTTCTTCTTTTCCTTTCTCTTTCTTCTTCTTTTTCTCTGCTTTCTTTTTTCTTCTTCTTCTTTCTTTCTTTCTCTTTCTCTTTTTTTCTTTTCTTTTTCTTCTCTTTTTCTTCTCTTTTCTTCTTTTCTCTTCTTTCTTTCTTTCTTTCTCTTTCTTCTTTTTTCTTTCTTTTCTCTCTTCTCTTCTTTTCTTTCTCTTCTTTCTCTCTTCTTTTCTCCTCTCTTTTTTCTTTTTTCTTTCTCTTCGCTCTTCTTTCTCTTTTTTCTTCTCTCTTTCTCTTTTTTTCTTCTTCTTTTCTTCTTCTCTCTTTCTCCTTCTTTCTCTTCCTTTCTTCTCTTTCCTCTTTTCTTCTTTTTCCTTTTTTCTCTTCCTTTTCTTTCTTCTCCTTTGTTCTTCTCTTCTTCTTTTCTCTTTTCTTTCTTTTTCTTTTCTTCTTTCTTCTTGTTTTCTTTCTTCTTCTTTTCTCTTTTCTTTTCTCTTTCTCCTTTTCTTTTTCTCTTTTCTTTTTTCTCTTTTCTTTTTCTCTTTTCTTTCTTCTTTCTTCTTTTTTTCCTTCTTTTCTCTCTTTCTTCTTTCTCTTCTTTTTCTTCCCTTCTTCTCTTCTTCTTTTCTTCTTCTTTTCCTTTTTCTCTTCCTCTCTTTCTTTTCTCTTTCCTCTTTCTTTTTCTTCTCCTTTTTTCTCTTTTCTTCTTTCTCGCTCTCTTCTTCTTCGTCTTCTTCTTCTTTTCTTCTTCTGTTTCTTTCTTTCTTCTCTTTCTTCTTCCCCTTTTTCTCTTTTTCTTCTTCTTCTTTCTTCTTTCTTCTTCTCTTTTCTTCCTTCTTCCTTTTTTCCTCTTCTTCTTCTTTCTTCTCTTTTCCCTCCTCTTCTTTTCTTCTTCTTCTCTTCTCTTTCTTCTTCTTTTCTTCTTCTTCCTTTCTTTTCTTCTCTCTTCTTTTCTCTCTTTCTTCTTCTTCTTTTCTTCTTCCTTCTTCTCTAT
>JARQOD010003357.1:0-65856 GCA_033576555.1 Oophaga sylvatica | reverse complement strand
GAATGGTATCGCCGATATCACTAAATATCGGCGATATCCGATTCCGATACCGGAAGTCCCATGTAAGTCTATGGGAACAAAATATTGCAACTAAAAAAAACCTTTATTTCCTTGTAAACACTAAATATACACACATAGAATACATATATATATATATATACATGTCATTGTGACATATATATATACATATATGTATAGTTTATACACTTCTACATAGTAAAATATCCTCTGATTCAATTGCCGGGTAAAGCCGGCTTCTGTGAAAAGACAGAAGCACCCGACATGAAATGACACTTGGTGTACATAGGGTTAACCATGTCTTTTCATGTCCTTTGCTATCTGATTTGCACAAACAATTACATCAGTCTATGTGTGCAAAATTTCACACCTGTAGGGGTTAATTAAAGGTGTAAATTCGTTGTAGAAAAAACGGACTTTTTTGCTACGAATTTACACCTTTAATTAACCCCTGCAGATGTGAAATTTTGCACACATAGACTGATGTAATTGTTTGTGCAAATCAGATAGCAAAGGATATGAAAAGACATGGTTAACCCTATGTACACCAAGTGTCATTTCATGTCGGGTTCTGCATTTTCACAAAAGCCTGCAATTGAATTAGCGGCTATTATACTATATAGAAGTGTATGAACTATAAATATAAATATATATATATATGTGTCACAAATTCAATGACATGTATATATATATATATATATATATATATATATGAGGTGTAAAATTGTTTAAAAAAAATGCGTGGGCTCCCGCCCTATTTTTGCAACCAGACAGACAAAGCCAGCGAATGGGGGCAGATAATAATAGCCCAGAGAGGGACCATTATTTTTGGCCCCCCCTGGCTACTAACATCTGCCCCCAGACACCCCAGAAAAGACAAATCTATAATTAGATTCGCCCTTTCTGGCACTTTGCCCGTCTATTCCCATTGCCCTGTAGCGGTGGCGAATGGGTTAATATGGGGTTAAAGCCACATTGCAATTGAAAGGTGACCTTAAGCCAGGTTAATAATTGAGAGCTGTCAATTAGACAACTATCAATTATTAATCCTATTGCATGAAATAAAAATAAAACACACACACTTTAATTAAAAATCATTTTAATGAAATAAAGACACATGTTTTTGACCATCTTTTATTTGACTGCAAAAACCATTTCCTGTAATAAAAATAAAAATAAAAAGCAAAATTATTCTTACCTATCCCATGCACAGTCAGGTCCCACGGTGTAATCCTTCAGAAAGGGTTAATGTTTACTGCAGGGACCGCAGCTAATGCTGCAGCCTCACAGTAAACCCCCAAATGAATAAGTTCCTCTCCTGGCTGACAGGAGAGGAAGTGGAAAGCTTAATTGATTGCTTTCCACTTTCACTTCAGGTCAGCCAGGGACACAATCAGTGACGTCAGAGGGAACTGATTAACAAAAATAGGGGTTCCCTTCGAATAAAAAATGGCGTGGGGTCCCCCCTATTTTTGTTAACCAGCCAGATGAAGCAGACCGCTGAGGCCTGGATTTTCAGGCTGTTAAGGAGCCAAGATCCATGGTCCTTGCCAGCCTGATAATACCAGGCCACAGCAGTCTGCATATCTTGGCTGATTAACAAAAATAGGGGATCCCCTCGAAAAAAATTGGCGTGGGGTCCCCCCTATTTTTGTTAACCAGCCAGATGAAGCAGACCGCTGAGGCCTGGTTTTTCAGGCTGGTAAGGATCCAATATCCATGGACCTTGCAAGCCTGATAATACCAGGCCACAGCAGTCTGCTTAGCTTGGCTGGTTAACAAAAATAGGGGATCCCCTCGAAAAAAAAACGGCGTAGGGGTCCCCCTATTTTTGTTAACCAGCCAAGTAAAATGCAGACTGCTGCGGCCTGGTATTAAAAGACTGTCAAGGCCCATGGATTTTGGCCCTCAACAGCCTGATAATACCAGGCTACAGCAGCCCCACATTTGGCGCATCAAAAGATGTGCCAATTGTGGCACTTTACCCGGCTCTTCCCACTGCCCTGTAGCGGTGGCAAGTGGGGTAATAGGGGGTTAATGTCACCGTTGATTGCACGGTGACAATAAGCCCGGTTAATAATGGAGAGGCGTCAATAAGACACCAATCCATTATTAATCCCAAAGTTATTAAATGCATAAAAAAAAGACAAAGCAAGAAAAAAGTATTTTAATGAAATAAAAGAGACAACACAGTTTTCATTTCTTTTATTGTACTCTCATTCCTGCGACGCCATCGATCTCCTGTAAAAAAAGAAAAAAAACAAACCAACAGTATACCACCTGTCCGACGCAGTCCATAGTAACGACTGTCCCACGACGATCCAGCTCTGCTACATCGCAATGACAGGCAGAGCCTGTCATCGCGACGCAGCACAGCTGATTACCTGCTTCCCCGGCGGTGACGTCATCGGACTGACTGCTTTACGGCCGGGATTACCCAGCAGTCACTGCAGTTATCGCGAGAAACTGCATGTGACCGCCGGGGAGAAGAGGATGGCGGCCATGAAGCAGTCCAGGCCGTGACCGCCGGAGATCTTCTGCCAGGTAAGTGCCGCTGACTCCTGACAGACCCGACCGACGGACACTGACAGTGACAGACCCGACCGACGGACACAGACAGTGACAGTGACAATCCCGATTCCGGTATCCGATATGACGAAAATATCGGTACTCGGAATCGAAAGCCCGATACAGCTAATATCGGCCGATACCCGATATTTGCAGTATCGTATCGCTCAACACTAACGATGGAATCTTTAATTTAAGATTTCTGGTTGACAGCCAGACCAAGTCTCCTACCTTGAAAGCTGGTGCAGGTTTACGAAATTTATCTGCTGCTTTCTTGTACCTTTCCTGAGCCAATTCCAGATTTTCCTTTAGAAGATCCATATTCTTTTGTAAAGAAGTGATTCTTTCAGCCACTGCCGGCAAGGGCGTATCTATGGGAAATCGAGGAAGAATGTTAGGATGATAACCTAGATTGGAGTAAAAAGGAGACTGCTTAGTGGAGGCGCTCTGAGAGTTGCTATAAGAGAACTCAGCCAGTGGAAGTAGATCCACCCGATCATCCTGTAGGTGGCAGATAAAGCAGCAGAGATACTGCTCCAGGGTCTGATTGGTTCGTTCTGTCTGTCCATTAGTCTGGGGATGAAAAGCAGAAGAAAGGTTTACTTTAATGTCCAATGCGGCACAGAAATTTTGCCAAAACCTTGAAGTGAATTGCACCCCTCGATCCGAAATGACCTCATCCGGTACTCCATGTAAGCGAAACACATTCTTAATCATCAAATCTGATGTCTGTTTTGCAGTGGGTAAGCCGACACAAGGGATAAAATGAGCTGCCTTTGTTAAACGATCAACCACCACTAGAATGGTGTTCTTCCCTTGAGAGGTTGGTAATTCCACAATGAAGTCCATAGAAATGGATCCCCACGGGCGGGACGGGGTGGGAAGGGGTTGCAACAGACCAGTTGGTGAGGAGCGAGATGTTTTGCATCTTGCACAGACTTCACATGAAGTGACATAGTTTAAAACATCTTCCCTGTAAGTGGGCCACCAAAAGAAACGAGAAAGAAATTCCTGTGTCTTTAGAATTCCTCTATGCCCAGCTATCTTGGAATCGTGGATGAGTTGCAATACTCTCAATCTGACTGTTTCAGGTATATACAGACGTTGTCCCTGAATCCACACACCATTCTTAAAGACAAGACTTACGTCCCTTGGGGGTTGTGCCAACAAGGAATCCGCATGGTAAGCTTCCTTGATGTCCTTAAGTAGGTCTTGATTATGAATCACTCCCAGGAATCTAGAGTCAGGAAGAATAGTCTTAGGAGGAGTAAGTGGACGTGTCTCTGCTGAATGAATCCTAGAGAGTGCATCAGCCTTTCCATTGCGCGATCCTGGCCTATAAGAAATTACAAAATTAAATTGGTTTAGGAAAAGATTCCAGCGAGCCTGGCGAGGAGTCAGGCACTTAGCCGACCTGATAAATTCAAGGTTACGATGGTCTGTCAGGATGACTATTTGCTGTGCAGCTCCCTGAAGAAGGTGTCTCCATTCTTTGAAGGCGGCAATAATGGCCAACAACTCTCTATTGCCCACATCGTAGTTCCTCTCAGCCGAAGACAACTGCTGGGAAAAGAAGGCACAGGGATGCAAGACATTCTTCTCACCTGTTCTCTGAGAGAGTATAGCTCCAACGGCACAGTCTGAAGCATCCACCTCTATTATGAAGGCAAGTTCGGGGTTGGGATGTACTAAGATAGGTGCGGTGGTAAATTTATCCTTTAGACGGGAAAATGCTTCCTGGGCTTGGGAGGTCCAGGAGAACCTAGACTCTTTCCGGGTAAGTTGGGTGATAGGTGACACTACCTCAGAGAAATTCCTAATGAAATGTCTATAGAAGTTGGCAAACCCGATGAAGCGCTGCACCTCCTTCACATTTCTAGGAATTGGCCAATCCTTGATGGCTTGGGTCTTGCTTCCATCCATACTAATCCCTTGTGTAGACAGTACATACCCCAGAAATTGAATTTCGGTCATATGGAATTCACACTTTTCAAGTTTGATGTAAAGATGGTTTTGTCTTAGACGTTCTAAGACCATTCTCACATGTCCATGATGTTCCTCTGTGGAGTTAGAAAAAATTAGAATAGTATCCAGATAAATCACCACGAATGTATCTAGGAGATCCCTGAAGATGTCATTCACCAAGTGTTGGAAAGTGGCTGGGGCGGTACTCAGACCAAAAGGCATAACTAGATATTCAAAGTGTCCATAGCGTGACCTGAATGCAGTCTTCCATTCATCCCCAGGTCTAATACGGACCAAGTTATAGGCCCCACGGAGATCCAGTTTAGAGAAAATTTTGGCATGCCGCACTCTCTCCAATAACTCAGGTATTAAAGGCAATGGATAACGGTTTCTAATAGTAACCTTATTGAGTTCCCTATAGTCTATGCAGGGTCTCAGAGATCCATCTTTCTTCTTCACAAAGAAGATGGGTGCACCTGCAGGAGATGAAGAGGGGCGTATGAAGCCTTTGGCTAGATTTTCATCTATGTAGTCCTTCAAAGCCTTTAGCTCGGGCCCCGCCAGGGGGTAGATCTTACCAAAAGGTATCTCTGCTCCAGGCAATAATTCAATTGGACAATCATATGGACGGTGAGGGGGAAGCTGCTCAGCGTTCTTCTTGTTACATAAATCCACATAGTCCTGGTATACAGCTGGTAGTTCAGGGACTGACATGGTTCCTTTAGGAACAGAGCAAGCTGAAACTTCTGGACTCATCTGTTTCTCTGGAAAGTGTAATTCCTTGGTCTCCCAGTTAATCTTAGGGTTCTGAGCCTGCAGCCATGGTAGCCCTAGAATAATGGGAAAGTGGGGAGAAGAGATAAGCATAAAGGACAGTTTCTCCTGATGATCTTTACCCATAAGGACCCTCAAAGGCTCCGTTTCCTGATCCACTGGTCCAGAGGTCAGCAGGGAGCCATCCACAGTCTCCATCTGTACTGGAGTAGCCTTTTTCACTGAACGTATCCCCTGTTTCAGAGCAAAGGAGATATCCATAAAATTTCCACTTGCCCTGAGTCGGTCATAGCAGAGCTAGACACCCAGACTGAGTCAACCCAGATTTTGATGGAAAGGAAGCAATGAGAATTGTTTTTCTTACAACTCAGCTGGGACACCGCTGAGGAAACTTGAAAAATTGCAGCGTTTACACCGTCATCGTCCCCAGAACTAACGGAGTTTAAGTCAGAGAAGTCAAGATCTCTTGCAGCAGATCTCTCTGGAGCCTGAGGCTCGGACATGACAGATCTCCTCTCGCAACACTCACAGTGAATGACTGCTACAGTAGTCTTACGAGAACGGCTGGGGCAGTTTATAATGAAGTGCCCTGACTTACCACAGTAGAAACATAGATTTTCCTTTAAACAATGTTCTTTGCGTGCATCACTAACCCGTCTTTGTAAAGAGTCCACCTGCATGGGTTCAGGTTCTGGTTCCCGTGTGATCCTACTCAAAGGTTCCTTAGCTGAGGAAGGAGGTAGGAAAAGGTTAGTGCGATTATTTTTGAACCATCTCTCTTGTCTGCGTTCAGTTAGACGAGCATCAATACGGATACAGTAGTTAATAAAGTCACCTAACGCAGTGGGAGGGTCGGCATGAGCAAGTTCATCCTTAATCAGAGGAGACAACCCTTTCCGAAAAATAGATTTTTTGGCAGAACTGTCCCAAGTGGTATCGAGAGCCCATCTCCTGAAATCCAAGGCATATTAGGCTACTGAGCGCTTACCTTGGCGCAAAGTTAACATAGCTGCTTCAGCTGTTGCACCTCGATTGGGGTCATCAAACACCTGCCCCATGGCAGAAATGAAAGCATCAAGATGATTTAAACATTCATCCCCAGTCTCAATCAGAGGGTTTGCCCACATCAAAGCCTTATTGGTAAGCAACATGATTATAGTAAGCACTTTGGATCGTTCAGTGGGAAATTGTGAAGCATGTGCAGAGAAAAATAGATTGCATTGATTAATAAATCCCCTGAATTTCTCACGTTCACCGCCAAAATGAAAAGGGGGTAACTTGGGGATCCCAGAACTCGGGGTTATGGCAGGAGCCTGGACTCGTTCCTCTAGAGCCTCAATCCTGGCTCGTAAATCCTGGGTAGTTTGTCCAAACACTTGCAAATTGTGATTAGTGAGGTCCTGTAGGCTTGCAAAACGGGTCTTTAAAGTCTGTACATCTGAAAGGATTGTATCAGTCACTCCACAAAGTTCCTTTATGCGAGCCTCCATCTTCCAGATCATTTAAGGCAGAAGTACTGGAAGGAGAAGAGGAAAGGAAAAAAAAAAAAAAAACACAATAGTGTTTACCTGTGATAACACTCCAGAGTAAAATTAAAGAAATGCGCTCACCTGGAATGGTTGTGAGAAGTCACAACCACTATCATCACAGAAGGTATAAACGGACATCTGATATCCACAGTCACAGCAGACATGGCCTTCCCAGAACCAGCAGACACTAACGTTGGCTTCAGAATCTTGTAATGTATGGTGTACAGTTCATATAGCGTCTTGTGCTTGGGTGCGAGGAAAACACATGAGACTCAGATTTGATATGGAAGGACTTGTATTACTTCATACAAGTAAGCAAAAAAGGGTCACACAGTTTGCAGGTACAGAGGCAGGAGACACAGCAGGCCAGAGTAACTTAAGCTCAGCAATAACTCTCCACAACAGGTTCAGGATCTCTTCTCTGTTACCGTGATTCCCTTGCAAACATGGATTCACCAAACAGCAGGTCTCCAGAGTCCACAAGTGTTCCAAGGTTCCTCAGTAGGAAATAGCTGGATTACAAAGTCCAAGGTTTCCAGGAGTCAGGTCACAGGCTGACTGAGGCTTGATTCTGAAGCACTGATTGCTCAGTTGAGGCTGCTTAAGAAGCAAGAGGGAGAGAATCAGGGCGGGAACATGAAAGCTGGAAACTCCATATTGACTGAGGGCAAGATAGCTGCAGCAAGACAGAAAGCAAAATGGCTGACGGAAAAAACTGAGTTTCAAGGAACATGTCAAAAGAGACAAAGAACCTTACAGCAGCATCTATGGGGGAATAATCTATGGAGCATGTATGGGGGCATAATCTAAGGAGCATCTATGGGGGCATAATACATGGGACATCTATAGGGGCATAATCTATGGAGCATCTATGGGGACATAATACATGGGGCATCTATGGGGGCATAGTACATGGAGCATCTATAGGGGCATAATACATGGGGCATCTATGGGGGCATAATACATGGAGCATCTATGGGGGCATAATACATGGGGCATCTATGGGGCATAATCTGTGGAGCATCTATGGGGGCATAATTCAACTGTTGGGCACAAGCTATGGAGCATCTATGAGGGCATAATACATGGGGCATAATCTAAGGAGCATCTATGGGGCACAATCTATGGAGCATCTATGGGGGCATAATCTATGGGGGCACAATCTATGGAGCATCTATGAGGGCATAATACATGGGGCATAATCTAAGGAGCATCTATGGGGCACAATCTATGGAGCATCTATGGGGGCACAATCTATGGAGCATCTATGGGGGCACAATCTATGGAGCATCTATGGGGCACAATACATGGGCAGCATATGGGGCACAATACATGAGCAGCATATGGGGCACAATCTTTGGAGCATCTTGTGGGGCATAATACATGGGGCAGCATATGGGGCACAATACATGGAGCATCTTGTGGGGCATAATACATGGGGCAGCATATGGGGCATAATCTCATTTTCCACCCTACGCTTATACTCGAGTCAATAAGTTTTCCCAGTTTTTTGTGGCAAAATTAGGGGGGTCGGCTTATACTCGGGTCGGCTTATACTCGAGTATATACAGTATTTATTATTTATGGAAGTTTGTTATATTTTTATATTTAATTTGACTCCATGTTGTCTATTGCATATTTGCAGTAGTGTAATCTTCTGAACCAAACATATGGGTAACATATGGTCTTCACTATACATACAGAACGTTGGTAATTTTTTTATATTTAATTTCACTCACAGTTGTCAAATGTATCTTTGCACTTGTCTAATTTCACCAATCCGACATATGGGTCACATATGATCAGCACTACCCATATTGACTTGGTTTTTGTGTTTACATACTATTATGTATAGAAACATTTGCAATTTGGTTATGCCTTATTTTGGTACTTGTGTAAGAATGCACACTTACACTATTCTGCTGTAAATACATACAGTGCCTACAAGTAGTATTCAACCCCCTGCAGATTTAGCTGGTTGACATTTGTACTGTAGATCAGCCTGGAAGTGGGAAATGCACTGCAGCAAAAATTTTTATTATAATTTAAAAAAAAAAAAAAAAAAAACGTTAAAAGTTAATTCAGAGTGTCATTTATTATTCAACCCCTCAAACCACAAGAATTCTGTTTGGTCCCCCTAAAGTATTAAGAAGTAGTTCAGGCACCAAGAATAATGAGCTTCACATGTGTGGATTAATGATCTCTTTTGCCAGCCTTTTCTGACTATTTAAGACCCTCCCCAAACTTGTGAACAGCACTCATACATGGTCAACATAGGAAAGACAAAGGAGCATTCCAAGGCCATCAGAGACAAGATCGTGGAGGGTCACAAGGCTGGCAAGGGGTACAAAACCCTTTCCAAGGAGTTGGGCCTACCTGTCTCCACTGTTGGGAGCATCATCCGTAAGTGGAAGGCTTATGGAACTACTGTTAGCCTTCCACGGCCTGGACAGCCTTTGAAAGTTTCCTCCCGTGCCGAGGCCAGGCTTGTCCGAAGAGTCAAGGCTAACCCAAGGACAACAAGGAAGGAGCTCCGGGAAGATCTCATGGCAGTGGGGACATTGGTTTCAGTCAATGCCATAAGTAACGTACTCCACCGCAATGGTCTCCGTTCCAGACGAGCCCGTAAGGTACCTTTACTTTCAAAGCGTCAGGTCAAGGCTCGTCTACAATTTGCTCATGAATCACTTGGAGGACTCTGAGACAGACTGGTTCAAGGTTCTATGGTCTGATGAGACCAAGATCGAGATCTTTGGTGCCAACCACACACGTGACGTTTGGAGACTGGATGGCACTGCATACGACCCCAAGAATACCATCCCTACAGTCAAGCATGGTGGTGGCAGCATCATGCTGTGGGGCTGTTTCTCAGCCAAGGGGCCTGGCCATCTGGTCCGCATCCATGGGAGGATGGATAGCACGGCCTACCTGGAGATTTTGGCCAAGACCCTATGCTCCTCCATCAAGGATCTTAAGATGGGTCGTAATTTCATCTTCCAACAAGACAACGACCTAAAGCACACAGCCAAGAAACCACGGCCTGGTTCAAGAGGGAAAAAGTCAAGGTGTTGGAGTGGCCTAGTCAGTCTCCTGACCTTAACCCAATTGAAAACTTGTGGAAGGAGCTCAAGATTAAAGTCCACATGAGACACCCAAAGAACCTAGATAACTTGGAGAAGATCTGCATGGAGGAGTGGGCCAAGATAACTCCACAGACCTGTGCCGGCCTGATCAGGTCTTATAAAAGACGATTATTAGCTGTAATTGCAAACAAGGGTTATTCCACGAAATATTAAACATAGGGGTTGTATAATAATTGACCCACACTTTTATGTTTAAAATTTATTAAAATTCAACTGAGCAACATAACTTTTTGGTTTGTAAGATTTATGCTTCTGTTAATAAATCCTACTCTCGTTTGCAGTTTGAAGGCTCTAACTTATTTGCATCTTATCAAACCAGCTAAATCTGCAGGGGGTTGATTACTACTTGTAGGCATTGTATACCATATGAAGCAAATATGGTTGTCACTACCTCAAGTGCCAGTTTGCACATATAAATATCTATTTTTTTAAAATGTTTGGAGTCTTTTTTCATAAGTTGTTTGTACTCAACCACCAACACATCTGTTATGACCATTAACACCAGACAGAGACTATGACAATTTGGGAACTGGCATTGCTCCTCAAATCCCCTGGCAATCCTCTTCCAGTCTTCCATCTTTGGCTCAGGCATGACCAGTTCATGAAGTCAGTCCCAGAGTTGTGAGCAGGTATTACACACAATGCCAGAGATGGTGGACCTCCCAAGAAAAACTCCAGATGGAGTGCGGCATAGGATATGGCAGTAGTTAGGAACCTACAAGTAACCAAATGTACAGAGAACAATTAATACACATGCACAAAGGTTTCACAAACCCACTATACATAACCATAACATGATTTTATGTCCAAACAATCATAAGTTAAATTTAGCCCAAGTAAACATTTTCAATAATTTTAACATACACATCATTGTTCAGTTACTTCAAGGTGATATATGGGCTATATTATGAGGATATTTCTGCTACAGCCATAAGGTTAAAGGGAAAATAGTGGGAAAACACAACATCAACAGACAGTATGTAGGTGAGGAATACATACCGTAGTGTAAGGAGAAGTTGCTCCTCTGCAGAGATAGCTTTGCGCATCCTGCTCTCCTGGTAGGTGAACCCAGGGGGCACAATGTCCAACAAAACATCAAATGTGGTATGGTCATCCGAGAAAACAGAACAAACTTGTCTGGAAGAGTCCGCTGAGATGCATACAGCCGGTGAAAATGGCCTTTATTGAGGCGTTACCTCAAATGCGGATTCTCCCACATTCGCCTCATCCTCTGCGGATCAACGATCACTGGGTAAGGCTGGCCGAAAGAGGCGGGACAAAACACAGTTGTACAACACTCGATCAGTTTGGGTGAACTGAAGAGTGTCAGACATGTTGGCAAGCAAGCAGAAGTACTCCAACACAAGCACACCACAAAACAGGCAAGATTGGGGGTTGCAACCTGATGCAGAGCCAATAAATAGGCTTGCTGAAGATGATTTGAATGAGTTTCAGGCCTAAAAACCGTTAAATGTCCATTTTGCAAGGCAGCGAGAAAACTACGCTGTACGGATGCCATACGGATTGCATACGGATGCTTACATGCGCAAAATACGCAGCCGCACCCTGACAACGGATGAAATACAGATTGTTGTGCTGGCAACATTTTGGCGTATTACGCTCGTGCAATACGGTCCGTATTTTTGTACAGTGAGTGTGACGCCGGCCTAAGACTCTTTGTCGAAATGCGTAGATTTGAGACCGCCATCTTTACACTACCACATTACCAGTTAGTCCTTTGTGGAGTATTTTTTATATGGCTAAAATGAAAGCTTTATTTAAAAAAAAAAAAAATTTCTCACTGAACTCCTTTCTCCCATGTTCATACTACAGCTGCTCTGGCTCTTGTAGTGTGAGGAACTGAAAGCTCCACACCCTGAAAGGTGAGCGGACTATTTGTCCCCTTTTTTCTTATGAAAAAGAAAGACCCAAATATTCCTGAAATGCTGTTTTTTGTTCATTCTTATCTCCCAGAAATAAAAATAGAAAATAATCAAATAATGTCATGCGCCCAAAAATGGTACCAATAAAAATGTCAACTCGTCACGCATAAAACAAGCCCTCAGATTACTCTGTCAGCTGAAATATGGAAAAATTATATCTGTCTAAATATGGGTGTGCAAAAACTAGTTTTTGCAATAAAAAGCATCTTTTAGGTGTGTGACAGCAGCCAAACATAAAAACCCCATGTAAATCTGGTATTGCTGTAATCGGATCAACATGAAGGATAAACTATTCTAATCACTTATGCTGCATAAGGAACGGCGTAAAAAATAAATAATTAAAATTTTTCACCTACTGTTAATTTTTTGATTATGCCTCCCAAAGATCGCAGTAAGGCTCGGCTCACATTTATCCTGCACTGAGCGCTTACACCAGGGGTTCTGTCTAAATCTATGAAATACGTGATTTAGTCAGAATCCCGGGTGGAAGATTCCCTATAATGAAGCAGATTGAGGCACAGTGGACGCCGTCTGACCTGTGATCCGGCGGTGTCTGTCTTTTTAGGCGAGTATAAACGCACGGTAGACCACAGATTTGTGCACTTTTGAAAAGAAGGAAAATGCTGAACAGAGGCCAGACAGAGTCCACAGTTACACTGCTGCCTCATTATATGGATGCTTCTGGGGTTTCATCTGTCACATCACTCTATTTAGATGGAAACCGCAAAGTAAGTGCTCAGTGTAGAGCACCAGATAAATGTGATCCTAAATGTTGTGTAAAATGTTCCCAATAAAAGCTTCAACTCAATCCAGCGGGCTTCCACGTTACTGGTAGCAAAAAGGCTCTCGAAAAGTAAAATGGCTCCTCTCCCCCCAAAAAAATTCAGCAAATTCTGTGCTCCTAAATTCAAATATCCCCTCCCTTCTGAGCACCGGTGTGTTAAAACCACCTTTAGAGCTCACATGTTTGGCATTTCTGTAGTAATTTACAGGTACGTGTCTCCAGAAGAATGAGCTGGGCATAATTTACTGGTCACTTCAATATACTGCTCACTACAGCGTACTCGTCATTACACTGGCAGTTTGCAATTTTCACTCAGCAACGTCCACTACTGCTTGTTTCTGGAGAACACCCATGGAGTCAAAATCGTTACTACATCTGTAGATAAATTCCCAAAGGGGTATAATTTCCAAAATGGGGTCAATTGATAGGGGACTCTGCTCTTCTAGCACTTAGGAACTCTTTATATGGAGACCGCAACCTATTATAGGAAAATCTGCGCTCCAGGATGCGAAGAGTGCTCCGTATCTCTCCAGTATCGCCATGTGGCTAAGCAGCGCTGTACATCCACATATGTGGTATTTCTAGATTCAGCTGAAATTGTAGGACATTTTTTTCATTTAGGCTGGGGTCACACTGGCGACTAAATCGTACCACTGCAAAGCGATGAAATCTCGCATTGCAGTGGGACCAATGTTAATCTATGGAGCAGCTCCTAGTATCCGATTTTTTGTGGTCCGTTTTAAACGTGCGAGTGCAATCGCAGCATGCTGCGATTGTCACCGATTGTTTGTCGACTATCGCCAATGCAAGTCAATGGGAGCGCTGAAAAATCGGATTACAAACGGACCGCACATGTGACTTGCGATTAAATCGCACCGGTGTCCTTTAGAAAAGCCTGCAATTCATCCCCGGCTATTCTGTAAAATCACACTGACAGCTTTAATAAAGAATAGAAACATTACATATACACACATAGAATACATATATATATATATATATATATATATATACATGTCATTGTGACATATATATATTACATATATTTATAGTTCATACACTTCTACATACTGTAATAGCCGCTAATTCAATTGCCGGCTTTTGTGAAATTACAGACCCGACATGAAATGACACATGGTTTACATACAGTTAACCATGTCATTTCATGTAGTTTGATATATGGTTTTAACTTACAATTACATGAGTGTATGTGTGCAAAATTGCAGACATGTAGGGGTTAATTAAAGGTGTAAATTCGTTGAAAAAAAATGCATGGGCTCCCGCTGTATTTTCTCCACCAGACAGACAAAGCAAGCAAGTGGGGGCAAATAATAATAGCCCAGGGAGGGTGCATTTATTTTGTGCCCCCCCTGGCTACTAACATCTGCGCCAGCCACCCCAGAAAAGGCAAATCAATAATTAGATTTGCCCTTTCTGGCACTTTGCCCATCTATTCCCATTGCCCTGTAGCGGTGGCGAATGGGTTAATAAGGGGTTAAAGCAACCTTGCTATTGAAAGATGACTTTAAGCCAGGTTATTAATTGAGAGCTGTCAGTTAGACAACTATCAATTATTAATTCCATTGTATGAAAGAAAAATCAAACACACACACTTTAATAAAAAATCATTTTAATGAAATAAGCAGTTTTTGACCATCTTTTATTTTCCTGCTAAAACTATTTCCTGTAATAAAAATAAAATAAAAAAGCAAAATGATTATTACCTATCCGATGCACAGTCAGGTCCCACGCTGTAATCCATCAGAAAGGGTTAACAGGTTACAGCTAGCAGGCAGCTAATGCTGCCTGCTGAGCTGCAACCCCTGAAAGAATAAGTTCCTCTCCCAGCGACAGGAGAGGAAGTGATTAATGTGTGAAGCTTAATTGATTGCTTCCCACAGTAATCAGTTCAGGTCAGGTCACCCGGGGACTCCCTCTGACGCCACTGCTGCTGTGCGGTGTCCCCGGGAGTGAGGGTGCACCTGTTTAATATGTCCCTGACCAATAACCATTAGCCCTCTTGTATTTAGGGCAGCTCTTCCCTGTGGATCTGGCTGGTGCAATGTGTTAACTCAGTTAGTGTTTTGCTACTGAGCTGCCAGGTCTTGCTCTGTGTTCCTCCATCTTTGGAGGCTTCACTCCTAGCTTTGTGTTGCACCTGTTTGTCCGCCCTCCAGGAGTCAGAATATCCTGGTCCCTGTGCTATTGCTTCTGACCTTATCTTGTATTTGTCTTTGCAGCCATCCAGGAGGCAGAATATCCTGGTCCCTGTGTCTCTGTCTCTGTTCCTTGTCTTGTGTCATTGCCTTGTCTGAACTCTGTCTTACCTCTGTCTCTTAGTCTCCTTGTCTTTTGGTCCTTCCCTGCTGTGTCTTGCCTTGTGTTCTCTCTGCATCACTTTCTGCCTCTTGTCCGCACTCCTGGGATTCTGCTCCATTCCACTCTTCTTTGCTCCTGCCGCTGCAGTAATCTCTTGCTGCAACTCCACTCTGCATATCTTGTGGTTCTGCTCTGCTACACTCCTGCCACTGCAGAACCTCTTGCTACTCTACAGCCCTTCTCTGCAGCCTTGTGGTTCTCTTCCTGTGTGAACAGGTCTCTACTTGTTCTTCCATACACCATTCCTTCCAGTCAGTTCCAATACCTGCATTGGCTGAGTGAACAGGTCTCTCCACCTGTTCCTCCATACACCATTCCTTCCAGTCAGTTCCAGTATCTGCATTTGCTGTGTGAACAGGTCTCTACCTGTTTCTGCATACACCATTCCTTCCAGTCAGTTCCAGTAACTGCATTTGCTGTGTGAAGAGGTCTCTACCTGTTTCTCCATACACCATTCCATCCAGTCAGTATCAGTACCTGCACTTGCTGTGTGAACAGGATCCTGCCCCGTGTCTCAGCCATGCCTACCTACCCTGTGTCTCAGCCGTGTCTGCCAACCTAATGTCCCAGCCATGTCTGCCAGCCCTGTGTCCCAGCCGTGTCTGCCAGCCCTGTGTTCCAGCCGTTTCTGCCAGCCCTGTGTCCCAGCCGTGTCTGCCAGGTGTGTGTCCCAGCTGTGCCTGCTAGCCCTGTGTCTGAGTCGTGCCTGCCAGCCCTGTGTCTCAGACATGCCTGCCAGCCTTGTGTCTCAGTCGTGCCTGCCAGCCCTGTGTCTCAGCCGTGCCTGCCAGCCCTGTGTCTCAGTCATGCCTGCCAGCCCTGTGTCTCAGCCGTGCCTGCCAGCCCTGTGTCTCAGCTGTGCCTGCCAGCCCTGTGTCTCAGCTGTGCCTGCCAGCCCTGTGTCTCAGCCGTGCCTGCCAGCCCTGTGTCTCAGTCATGCCTACCAGCCCTGTGTCTCAGCCGTGCCTGCCAGCCCTGTGTCTCAGCTGTGCCTACCAGCCCTGTGTCTCAGCCATGCCTGCTAGCCCTGTGTCTCAGCCGTGCCTGCCTGCCAGTGTCTCAGCCGTGCCACTGTCTCCCCAAGTTGGATCAGCAGCCACAGCCAGACACCACCCTGGAGTGGCACCTGGCAGCTGCCTACCGCACAAGCCTGACCTCACCATCAGAGGCTCCAGTGAAAACCAAGGCAGCTGTCTTTGTCACACCCCTTCCATGGTAGTCTGGTTTGTGGCACAGTGGGGCCATAATCCCCTGGCTCACGCCCACCAGTCAGGGTGTGAGCGTAACACTGGATGGGCCCAGGAAAATCAACTTCACATTATTCATTTTGCCCTCCCATTCAGTTTTTTTTTTTGCATAGATTGCAAGGCCTGCCCTGCTACCAAGTCATATGCACCCCAATAAGCCTTTGAACCCACATAATGGATGGGCCCAGGAAAATCAGCTTCACAATATTCATTTTGTCCTCCCATTCTGTTTTTTTGGCATTGACTGCAAGACCTCCACTGCTACCAAGTCATAAGCACCCCAATAAGCCTTTAAACGCAGGTACTGGCTGGGCCAAGGAAAATCCACTTCACATTATTCATTTTGTCCTTCCATTCTGTTTTTTTTTGGCATTGACTGCAAGGCCTGCCCTGCTACCAAGTCATATGTACCCCAATAAGCCTTTAAACCCAGGTACTGGATGGGCCCAGGAAAATCCACTTCACATTATTCATTTTGTCCTTCCATTCTGTTTTTTTTTGGCATTGACTGCAAGGCCTGCCCTGCTACCAAGTCATATGTACCCCAATAAGCCCTTGAACTGACATAATGGATGGGCCCAGGAAAATCCACTTCACATTATTCATTTTGTCCTCCCATTGTTTTTTTTCATTGACTACAAGGCCTGCCCTGCTACCAAGTCATGTGCACCCCAATAAGCGTTCGAACCCAGGTATTTGATGGGCCCAGTAAAATTCACTTCACATTATTAATTTTGTCCTCCCATTCTGTTTTTTTTTTTTGCATTGACTGCATGGCCTGCCCTGCTACCAAGTCATATGCACCCCAATAAGCCTTTGAACCCACATACTGGGTGGGCCCAGGAAAATCCACTTCACATTATTCATTTTGTCCTCCCATTCTGTTTTTTTTGCATTGACTACAAGGCCTGCCCTGCTACCAAGTCATATGCACCCCAATAAGCGTTTGAACCCAGGTACGTGATGGTCCCAGGAAAATTCACTTCACATTATTAATTTTGTCCTCCCATTCTGTTTTCTTTTTTTGCATTGACTGCAAGGCCTGCCCTGCTACCAATTCATATATGTGCAGCCTCTGTATGTGAGTTACTGATGTAATTGCACTCTGTATCATGCTGTTGTCTCTGTTATCTGCCAGTACTGATATATTGTTCATTTCTCTTATAGTTTTTAACCAAATAATCATCCACCGTTTTTGTTCACTGTTACCAAGTTCACATCATCTCAATAAATATAGACTTAAGAATCCATACAGTCTTTTTACTGGGAGTGGATAAAAGGCTTAGCCGTATGCTGGAATCCACACAGCACTATACGTCGAAGAAGGCAGAACAGTAAAAAATGGAACCGCTGGGCGCACGCTGTGATTGCACAGACTTTATGAGACCGCTACCACCCTAACTGCTCCACATACGTGTATTACAGCAGCCGCCATACAGACGCAGGGAACGAGAGCCCAGGGCCCAGTAAAAAACGGACCGCCGGTCGCATGCAGTGATTGCATAGACTGTATGGGACCTCACTCAAAATGAGGTCACGAGAAAGTTCCAGCAGGTCGTCAATAGCAGAGCTTGCAGCTGTCGCTCATGCCGAAGCCGAAGCAGCCAAAGCAAGATCTTCCTTCTCCGAAAGAGAGATGCATCTAAAGCTGAGACAAGCAGAGCACGAGGCAGAGAGAGAGGTCGAAACCGCACGTTTGCACACAGAGAGAGGCCGAAACCGCACATTTTCAGGCACAGAGAGAGGCCGAAACTGCACGTTTGCAGGCACAGAGAGAAGCGGAGCTGCACCTTTGCAGGCAGAGCTAGAAAAACTTGCGGCAGACAAAGAGACAGCAGCTGCAATAACTAAGGCAGAGTATTTGGAAGCTATAAAGGTTCCCGATTATGAGAGACCCAGCAACGTTCTTGGAACAGAGCAGCAACATCCAGGGCAGCACAGACCTGATGCACCATATCGACCAGCCTATGCCGATTACCAGCGATCCAATCCCAAACTTCGCTACCACAAACAAAGGATTTGTCCAGCACAGAGATGTCAACCACAGCTGCTGTTCCACTGAGCAGAACGTACAGCTCTCATCCCGCCTTAAAGAGAAACCTTCTTCACCGAGAAGGTACTGCACAGACTATCCGAAGTCAGAAGCGTCATAAAGGTATGGTAATACACCACACACTAGACATGACTATAATACACTGGCTCATGCCAGCATCGACCAAGCCACCATGGACTTTCGCAAAGTTTTTTGCACGTCGAGAACTGGTTACAAAAGGACTTGTAAAGTTCACTGATAAACCCGAGAACTATAGGTCATGGCGAGCCTCGTTCCGGAATGCCATTCATGGCCTGGACCTTTCTAGTGGTGAGGAGTTAGATCTCCTAGTAAAGTGGCTTGGAAGTGAGTCGGTCGAGCATGCCAAAAGACTAAGAGATATTAATATAAAGCATCCACACACAGGTCTATGTAAAGTGTGAGAAAGACTTGATGAATGCTATGGGACAGTAGAAGTCATAGAGATTGCTTTATGCAAAAGAATTGATGATTTCCCTAGGACCTAAAGGTTATCAAAAGCTTAGAGAATTGAGTGATTTATTGATAGTTACAGGTTGCCCAGGATGAAGGAGACTTGCCCGGATTGGCATTCTGAGACACCGCTAGGGGTGTCAATCCGATAATATAGTCCACGGTATAAACAAAATTATAATGTACCATTCCCTCCCTTCACGGTATTCATAGATTTTGTCACCCATCAAGCTAAGATCAGAAAAGACCCTAGTTTTGATTTCACTCTGTCATGCTCCACTGCCCTGTGTCAAACCCAGTAGAACACCTGTGGCAGTCCACAAAGCTAACATTGTTTCCACAGGTCCTCCTCATGATGCGAGTAAACCCCCTCCAGACGAGAACAAATCTCAGGATGTCAGTAAACAGTGTCCTCTACACAAGAAACCACATCCTCTACTAAAATGCAGAGCCTTCAGGGAGAAGTCTTTGGAGGATCGCAAAGGTTTCCTCAAAGAGAACAACATCTGCTTCAAATGTTGTGCCACAACTAGTGTTGAGCATTCCGATACTGCAAATATCGGGTATCGGCCGATATTAGCTGTATCGGAATTCCGATTCCGAGTTCCGATATTTTCGTCTTATCGGATACCGGAATCGGGATTGTCACTGTCAGTGTCCGTCTGTCGGGTCTGTCAGGAGTCAGCGGCACTTACCTGGCAGAAGATCTCCGGCGGTCACGTCCTGGACTGCTTCATGGCCGCCATCCTCTTCTCCCCGGCGGTCACATGCAGTTTCTCGCGATAACTGCAGTGACTGCTGGGTAATCCCGGCCGTAAAGCAGTCAGTCCGATGACGTCACCGCCGGGGAAGCAGGTAATCAGCTGTGCTGCGTTGCAATGACAGGCTCTGCCTGTCATTGCGATATAGCAGAGCTGGATCGTCGTGGGACTGTCGTTATGGACTGCGTCGGACAGGTGGTATACTGTTGGTTTGTTTTTTTTCTTTTTTTACAGGAGATCGATGGCGTCGCAGGAATGAGAGTATAATAAAAGAAATGAAAACTGTGTTGTCTCTTTTATTTCATTAAAATACTTTTTTCTTGCTTTGTCTTTTTTTTACACATTTAATAACTTTGGGATTAATAATGGATCGGTGTCTTATTGACGCCTCTCCATTATTAACCGGGCTTATTGTCACCGTGCAATCAACGGTGACAATAACCCCTTATTACCCCGCTTGCCACCGCTACAGGGCAAGTGGGAAGAGCCGGGTAAAGTGCCACAATTGGCGCATCTTTTGATGCGCCAAATGTGGGGCTGCTGTAGCCTGGTATTATCAGGCTGTTGAGGGCCAAAATCCATGGGCCTTGACAGTCTTTTAATACCAGGCCGCAGCAGTCTGCATTTTACTTGGCTGGTTAACAAAAATAGGGGGGATCCCCACGCCGTTTTTTTTTCGAGGGGATCCCCTATTTTTGTTAACCAGCCAAGCTAAGCAGACTGCTGTGGCCTGGTATTATCAGGCTTGCAAGGTCCATGGATATTGGATCCTTACAGCCTGAAAAACCAGGCCTCAGCGGTCTGCTTCATCTGGCTGGTTAACAAAAATAAGGGGGACCCCACGCTAATTTTTTTCGAGGGGATCCCCTATTTTTGTTAATCAGCCAAGATATGCAGACTGCTGTGGCCTGGTATTATCAGGCTGGCAAGGTCCATGGATCTTGGCTCCTTAACAGCCTAAAATCCAGGCCTCAGCGGTCTGCTTCATCTGGCTGGTTAACAAAAATAGGGGGGACCCCACGCCAATTTTTTTCGAGGGGATCCCCTATTTTTGTTAATCAGCCAAGATATGCAGACTGCTGTGGCCTGGTATTATCAGGCTGGCAAGGTCCATGGATCTTGGCTCCTTAACAGCCTGAAAATCCAGGCCTCAGCGGTCTGCTTCATCTGGCTGGTTAACAAAAATAGGGGGGACCCCACGCCAATTTTTTTCGAGGGGATCCCCTATTTTTGTTAATCAGCCAAGATATGCAGACTGCTGTGGCCTGGTATTATCAGGCTGGCAAGGTCCATGGATCTTGGCTCCTTAACAGCCTGAAAATCCAGGCCTCAGCGGTCTGCTTCATCTGGCTGGTTAACAAAAATAGGGGGGACCCCACGCCATTTTTTTTTTCGAAGGGAACCCCTATTTTTGTTAATCAGTTCCCTCTGACGTCACTGATTGTGTCCCTGGCTGACCTGAAGTGAAAGTGGAAAGCAATCAATTAAGCTTTCCACTTAAGGGCCCGTCTCACATAGCGATATCGCTACCGAGATCGCTGCTGAGTCACTAGTTTTGTGACGCAGCAGCGAGCTCACCAGCGATATCGCTGTGTGTGACATTCAGCGACGATCAGCCCCCCTGCCGGGTATCGCTGATCGTCGCTGAAATGTCAGGACCTTTGATCGCTGGTTTCCCGCCTGTCACACGCAGCGATGCGTGCCTGTCAGAGGGAAACCAGCGATCAAAAAAAGGTCCTGACATTTCTGCGACGATCAGCGATACCCGGCAGGGGGGCTGATCGTCGCTGAATGTCACACACAGCGATATCGCTGGTGAGCTCGCTGCTGCGTCACAAAACTAGTGACTCAGCAGCGATCTCGGTAGCGATATCGCTATGTGAGACGGGCCCTTAAGCGATGTTACCCGCAGTGTCGCTGTCCCAGATCGCTGCCTGAGCTGCCTGTTTGGCCTCAGAGCGTCTTTGTGCGTAACCAGCGATCCTGACAAGTGCATATCGTTGTCGGGATCGCTGGTGTATCGTTATGTGACACCCAGCCTTTACTCTCCTGTCAGGCAGGAGAGGAACTCATTCATTTGGGGTTTACTGTGAGGCTGCAGCATTAGCTGCGGTCCCTGCAGTAAACATTAACCCTTTCTGAAGGATTACACCGTGGGACCTGACTGTGCATGGGATAGGTAAGAATAATTTTGCTTTTTTATTTTATTTTTATTACAGGAAATGGTTTTTGCAGTCAAATAAAAGATGGTCAAAAACATGTGTCTTTATTTCATTAAAATGATTTTTAATTAAAGTGTGTGTGTTTTATTTTTATTTCATGCAATAGGATTAATAATTGATAGTTGTCTAATTGACAGCTCTCAATTATTAACCTGGCTTAAGGTCACCTTTCAATAGCAAGGTGGCTTTAACCCCATATTAACCCATTCGCCACCGCTACAGGGCAATGGGAATAGACGGGCAAAGTGCCAGAAAGGGCGAATCTAATTATAGATTTGTCTTTCCTGGGGTGTCTGGGGCAGATGTTAGTAGCCGGGGGGGGGGCAAAAATAATGGTCCCTCTCTGGGCTATTATTATCTGCCCCCACTCACTGGCTTTGTCTGTCTGGTTGCGAAAATAGGGCGGGAGCCCACGCATTTTTTTTCAGCAATTTTACACCTCATATATATATATACATGTCATTGAATTTGTGACACATATATATATATATTTATATTTGTAGTTCATACACTTCTACATAGTATAATAGCCGCTAATTCAATTGCCGGCTTTTGTGAAAATGCAGAACCCGACATGAAATGACACTTGGTGTACATAGGGTTAACCATGTCTTTTCATGTCCTTTGCTATCTAATTTGCACAAACAATTAAATCAGACTATGTGTGCAAAATTTCACACCTCTAGGGGTTAATTAAAGGTGTAAATTCGTAGCAAAAAAGTCCGTTTTTTTTACAACGAATTTACACCTTTAATTAACCCTAGAGGTGTGAAATTTTGCACACATAGTCTGATTTAATTGTTTGTGCAAATTAGATAGCAAAGGACATGAAAAGAAATGTTTAACCCTATGTACACCAAGTGTCATTTCATGTCGGGTGACCCGACATGAAATGACACTTGGTGTACATAGGGTTAACCATGTCTTTTCATGTCCTTTGCTATCTAATTTGCACAAACAATTAAATCAGACTATGTGTGCAAAATTTCACACCTCTAGGGGTTAATTAAAGGTGTAAATTCGTAGCAAAAAAGTCCGTTTTTTTTTACAACGAATTTACACCTTTAATTAACCCCTACAGGTGTGAAATTTTGCACACATAGTCTGATTTAATTGTTTGTGCAAATTAGATAGCAAAGGACATGAAAAGAAATGTTTAACCCTATATACACCAAGTGTCATTTCATGTCGGGTGCTTCTGTCTTTTCACTGAAGCCGGCTTTACCCGGCAATTGAATCAAAGGATATTTTACTATGTAGAAGTGTATAAACTATACATATATGTATATATATATGTCACAATGACATGTATATATATATATATGTATTCTATGTGTGTATATTTAGTGTTTACAAGGAAAGAATGGGGTTTTTTTAGTTGCGATATTTTGTTCCCATAGACTTACATGGGACTTCCGGTATCGGTATCGGGTATCGCCGATATTTTAGTGATATCGGCGATACCATTCCGATTCCGATACTTTAGCATATCGGAAAGTATCGCTCAACTCTAGCCACAACCTCTCACCTCACCAGAAACTATTAAGCTAGCATGAAAAGTGAAGAATGTAGCAGCACGGATCACAATAAAGCCTTGCACCCTGGACCACCTCCACGAGTGTTGTCGCAAGCAGAGGAGCACGATGGAAAGCAGAAGGACACTGAAGAAGACACCCCTGAGGTCAGCTCTAAATGTACAGAGATCTGAAAGGGACTCACAGGAGGAAAGTCCTGTTCAAAAATCTGCCTTGTCTGAGTCTATCCTGCAGGCTGCAAGGAGAAAGCCCTCAAGATATATGCAATCCTGGATGACCAGAGTAACAGGTCCCTAGCCAGGTCCATCTTCTTTGACAACTTCAGCATTGTAGGCCCTGGTTCTCCCTACACCCTGAGGACGTGTTCAGGTACCGTTGAGATGGCGGGGAGAAAAGCAACCGGATACAAGGAGGAGTCCATAGATGGCCAAACCTGCCTATCACTACCAACCATCCTGGAGTGCAACCAGATTCCCGACAACAGGTCAGAGATACCTTCACTGGAGGTGGCGAAACATCACCCCCATCTGAAGCATATAGTCCACCTGATACCTGAGTTGGATCCAGAGGCCCAATAGCTTTACTCCTGGGAAGAGATATACTATGAGTCCACAAGACTAGAGAATATATAAGTGGCTCCAGGAACTCCGTACGCACAGAGGCTTGACCTTGGATGAGTCATTATAGGAGACGTCTGTCTAGGAGGAGCACACAAGCCGGCCTCAGTCAACAGTATGCTCACCAGCACACTAGAAAATGGATGTCCGTCTCTCTTCCAGCCATGTCATAATAGTCTGCTGGTAAAGTAATTACCGAGCAGCGCTCTCCTACCTTGCCCTTTCTCACTTCCTACCAACAAAGACCACTCCTGTGAAGGTGAACAAGACCGCATAGGATGTACAGTTTTCCTCAGGACAAAGGAAGACAACAAGGTAGCAATGTCTATAGAAGATAGAAAATTCTTGGACATCATGGATAGACAAATAGTCAAAGACAAATCGAACAGCTGGGTCGCACCCCTATCATTTCGACCTCAGAGAAGGCCCCTACCCAACAACAGGGAACAGGTCTACAGCCGATTCATCTCCCTCAGACACAAACTTCAGAAGTCACCTTAGATGAAGGAACACTTCTTTACCTTCATGGGAAAGATATTCCAGAACAACCACACAGAGATTGCACCTGCACTTCGACACTCAGAGGAGTGTTGGTACCTGCCCATCTTTGGAGTATACCATCCCAAGAAGCCAGGTCAAATAAGAGTGATATTCGACACAAGCGCCAAATGTGAAGATGTTTCATTGAAAGATGTCCTACTGTCGGGTCCAGACCTCAACAACAGACTTCTGGAAGTACTACTCTCTTTCCGCAGAGATACGATGGCATTTATGGCTGACATACAACAGATGTTCCACTGTTTTCTCATCAAAGAGGAACACAGAAACTACTTGGACAATAATTCGGACAAAGATACAGTATAGCAGAATACAGGATGAGAGTACACATCTTCAGAAACAGCCCTTCCCCAGCAGTCGCTATCTACGGCCTCTGAAATTCCACCAAAGAGGGCAAAGAAAAGTACGGGTCAGACATCAGATCCTTTGTAGAAAAGGACTTCTACGCAGACGACTGTTTGAAGTCCACACCTACAAATGAGGTTGCAATCAGCCTACTAAAAAGGGTTCAAGAAATGCTCGCTCAGTCTAACCTAAGGCTACACAAGATTTCCTCCAACAGCCGAGAGTTGATGGAAGCCTTTCCCTCTCAAGACTATTTCAGCGATCTGAAGGACCTAGACCTAAGCATCGACTCCCTTCCCATGTTGCGGAGCCTTGGATTGCTTTGGGATCTGAAGACAGATGTCTTCACCTTCCAGATCAGTAAAGATGAGAAACCCTTCACTAGAGGAGTTCTTTCTTTCGTGAATAGTCTATATGACCCCCTAGGATTCGTAGCTCCAGTAACTATCCAAGGAAAAATGATGCTAAGAGACTTCACCCAAGACACGTCTGATTGTAAATATATACAAGACCTAAAGTGCTTGGCTTGGGTGCACCCTGAAAAATAAAGTGCACAAATTACATATAAAATATGTAAGGTATTGGTTGATATTTTGGCCAAGATATGCAAGCTCGCAACCCAGCGTCAAGGGTCCCCACGCTTGTGAGTTCTATCACTAAACTAGTAGCTAAGCCACAAAATAGGACTAAAATCCTCCAAAATTCAAAAATACAGCAGAAAAAAGGGCAGCACCACTTAACTGCCCAGGTGTTAGGGGTCAAGTTCCCGCTGCTGCACAAGGGGAATCTCGTACCATCCCCGCTGCGGTCTCCCATCCATCTCCGGCCGCAGTGGACTCTGCTCAGCAGAGACGTCAGTCCCAGCATCTCGCCCAGTCTAATACTGTGCAGAGGATTACTGCTGCCTCTACAGGTTCTGCTATTGTAGCCAGTACTGGTCAGCGGCAAGCAGACGTCTTTGGGACTAAGTCCTGCGTTTCTCCTTCTGAGCATGCCCAGGGTAAGATCTTTCATTGGAGATCAAGGGTCACATGCTCAGGTACTGCAGCAACTCCTATTGGTCCGCCAGGAAGGTCCTGAAACTGCTTGTGTTCTGAAACAGTTTCTCATTGGTCCTTTTCTGAAAGGTCTTGTAGTTGCTGCTATAAAAGGGTTGCATGGCCGCACGGCCATGCGCTAGTATCAATTCTGTTATGTGCTTTGCGCCAGTGTGGTCATGTACGCATTGCGGTTAGGGCCTGGCTGAAATAAGCCCTAGAATACCGGCACCTCCGGTGATGAGTTTTTGTATGCACGTGTTCAGGGCTTGGCTGAAATAGCCTCTAGAACACCGGCAACTCCTGTGAGGAGTTGGTTGTTAGCGTTATTGTTGCATGACCACGGACTGCTATCCGCTCTGCAGTGATCTGTGTGTTCCTGTGAGGTTAACAGGACACAGTCTCTCCACAGCGACTCTGTGGAGTAACAGAGTTCGCTCTTACCGCCAAATAGGGCCACAGCTTCTATATCTGCGACTCTGTGTAGTAACAGAGCTCGCTTATACCGCCATCTTACTAGCAGCAGGCTCTGACTGCACGGTGGACCCCGGGCTACGAACGCACCTTATATTTATATTTATTTGGTGCGTTCCGCCAGCCCTAACACCAGGTCTTTGAACAAATGCAGGACTCGCCCAATGCCTCACATTTTATTTGTATGTTGTGCACTTTATTTTTCAAGGTGCAGCCAAGCCCAGCACTTTGGGTCTTGTATACAGGGGTGTTCACATGGGATGCATTTAGAGAGTGCTGGCCAGCCACCTAATCAAATAGTAGGGGATGACTAATAGGCTGAGAACTGTTATGAATGTTTTAGAAATGAATTCTGAGCAGAAGCTCCCTCTTGTGGTTACAAACGGTACTGAACCATTCAATGAGGATTGGGAATCAGGAATCACGGACTGGCTGGATATAAGGGAGGTTTCCCCCATCATGGTTGCTGGTGCTCAATTGTTCCTGTCTCAACATTGTTTCCTGGTTCACTTGGAAGCTTGCTGAGTCTTGCCTCTTCTCCTGCTCTCAGATAAGATATTTTCTGTTTTTTGTTTTTCTGCTTGCCATTTGCAATTTTCTCTGCATTTCTGTGAGGTTGGCCAGGTTCCCTCCTCGGGGGGCTTGGGCGCCTCTCGGTTCCTCTGGAGCCACTGTTGTTTGTTCATTTGCCTTTTCCAGTTTTTTCTGTGGCTGCGGCTTAGTTTTGTTACACCAGAGAACTAATTTAGGTGGTAGAGGTCGTGTGATCTCAGGTGTTTTTGCAATTAGTAGCGTTGGCTTTTTTTTAAGGTTTTTTTTTGGATTGCAGTAAGTATCCTTCCTATCCTTTTCTGTACAGGCAGATTGGGCCCCAGCGTTTGCTCATACTATTTTCTGTCTGTGTCTGTATTTCCTCTTGTCTAACCGCCATTACATGTTTGGGGGCTTTCTATGTTCTTTGGGGATCTGCTCCGGGGCAGATAGCTTTCCTCTTTCTATCTTTAGGTGTAGTTAGCCTCTCAGGCTGTGACGAGGCGTCTAGGACCAAAGTAGGAACGCTCCACGGCTGCCTTTAGTTGTGGTGGTTAGTCAGGGTACTGCAATCCAGTAGATCCCAACCTCTCTGGTGTATTGCCTTTTTTGCCTGCTCTCCTCAGCTACCAAAACATAACAGAGAACCAGACACTATGCAATACCTACATGTGAACAGCGCCTTATACAGGACTTCATTGTGCAAATATATACTAAGCAGTCACCCACTCCATGAATGGGTAGGTGGTGAGTGGCTGTCTATTTAGTATTTTGCACCTGTGCTTTGCAACATCTTTGCTATATGGGCTGGCTGCACCCTGTAGTGATATGTTCACATGTAGGTTATGCATAAGGTCTGGTTTTCAGCCTATTAGTCACACCGAAGAAGAAAAACGTAGCATGTAAACAGCAGTATTGAATCCAGAGCAGAAACAGCATTAAAGAAACAGGATTTCCCTAAATATAAGAGCAATCTAAGAGAAACTAGTGAATGTTTTGTCTGTAAAAAGCCCGGCCACCTTAAAGCAGACTGCAGAATTTGGAAAGCAAAAATGTGTCAGCTTAAAAAGCAGAACAGTCATCAAAGGGTTAAACAGCTATAAAGGAAGATTCTGCACGTGATGAAGCTGCATTTAATGCCAGTAAAAGCCCATGTGTAAAGCATATATGGTGTATAGATTCTGGTGCAAGCAGTCATATGACAAATAACAAGGATTTCTTCACTGACTTTAATGAAACCAAGTCAGAAAAGGTCATCTTAGCTAATGGTCTGTCATGGGTGCATCGCCACGGAGATCGTCGCGATTGCACATTCTGACTTCTCACAGCTGAGCTGCTGTTTCTTTGTGTTTGGTAATGAGAGAGTTAATTTTACCTAGCTCTTTGCTAAGACTAGGTCCAGCCTCGCCCGGCTGCTTTTGATTATGTTCTAATTAGTTTCCTTTATATTCCTGCCAGTCTGGGTGTTAGACGCCGGTGAAAGCATTTATGTAGTCTAGCAGACTGGAGCGGTTCTGAGAATACTTAAGCTAAGAGCTCCTTAGTTGTTTTTACTCTTATAGCTTATAGTTTATCTCTGAGACCTTAGGTGTTCTTACTGTGTGTGAGTGTTGTATGTAAGACTTTATTTATTTATTTCTTGTCTTTCTTGTATGTCTTTCTGTTCATTAACCGTTACCTGTTCATTCCCTTTGGTGGTATTCAGGGTCCTTCTTAGGACTAGAATACAGTTGGCAGGGATTGATAGGAGACAGGGTTTACGCTGGTGGCCTGGACCTCTGTACCTTTAACAGTACCTCCAGGTTGAGGGATTAGTTAGGACCCCAGTTTAGGGTCAGCATAGACCCCGGTCACCCTCTAGCCGGAGACAGCGTATAACGGATTCCGTTTTGACCCACTGGACATTCTGTCAGGTAATTCTATGTTATCATATATCTATGCGCATGTTATATAGTATGTTGCCCTTTTGATATAGATTACTGACATCACATATATATATCTGCTATACAGCGTGACATTTTCACCGGCCATACTAAAGATTCTCTCCAGCTGTCATGGATCCAGTAGCCCAGCTGGCCCAGCAGTTGCAGGGGTTGTCCATGGAGTTTGCAGACATTAAGTCCAAGGTTTTGTCCCCCCCGGAGCAAACCAGATCTGAACCTAAGGTTGCTCTCCCGGACAGGTTCACTGGTGGGCGGGACAAATTTTTTACCTTCCGGGAGGCATGTAAATTGTACTTTCGGCTGCGGCCTCGGTCATCTGGGAGTGAAGAGCAGAGGGTGGGAATTGTTATCTCGCTCTTACAAGGAGACCCTCAATCTTGGGCGTTCTCTATTCCTCCAGGCTCCCCAGATCTCCAGTCAGTGGATCGATTTTTTACTGCCCTGGGTCTGGTATATGATGATCCGGATCGAGTTTCCCTTGCTGAAACAAAGTTACGTAAAATACGGCAAGGAAATCGTCCAGCGGAGGAATATTCTTCTGAGTTCCGTAGATGGGCAACAGATACTCAGTGGAATGACCCAGCTCTTAGGAGCCAGTTTTGTCAAGGGTTGTCTGACAAATTAAAAGATGTGTTGGCTCAGTATGATTCTCCTCCATCACTGGAGGCTGCTATGGCCCTCGCTATTCGCATTGATAGACGACTTCGGGGAAGACGCGAGGTAACTCCGACCCCCGTAATGACTCCACCTACTACTAAAGTCCCTTATACTGAGATTCCCTGGTCTGTTCTGAGGAACCCATGCAGTTGGGAGGGACATCATTTTGTAGGAGGGAATCGGCGGTGCACCGCAAGACTAGAAGGTGTTTCTTTTGCGGGAGAGAGGGACATTTTGTTGGGGGGTGTCCATCCCGGGCCTCTTTGAGCAAAGGAGTTAACCTGGGAGTGTGTATTTCGTCCCAAATCCCTCTCAGTTTCTCGTGCCTGCGGAGGTGGTGATTGGTACTAGAACTGAGAGGATTTCTGTTTTTCTTGATAGTGGGTCCGGGGCTAATCTGGTGGACGCTCGGTTTGCCCAGGTGCATGGTATGCAACTGAGTGTATTGGCCAAACCAGTCCCTATAGTCTCTATTGATTCTAGACCTCTCGGTCAAGGTAGCTTGGTACAAGCTGTTCATAACATAGATCTTCGAGTAGGGGCAATACATAAAGAGCAATTGTCTTGTTATGTGTTGGAGGGTCTACCTACTCCTATTGTGTTGGGACTTCCTTGGTTGGCTAAACATAACCCAGTGATTGATTGGCAATCCAGAAAGATAAGCCAGTGGGGTGAATTTTGCAAGAATAACTGCATGAGCACGGTCATCGGTGCGGTTGTGCCTAGGACTTTGCCTCCTTTTCTGGAGGACTTTGGGGAGATGTTCTCAGAGGAGGGGTGTAAAGAGTTACCTCCTCATCGCGCATATGACTGCTCAATAAAGTTGCTTCCTGATGCCTTATCTCGTACTTTCCCAGGGGCCGGGAAGACGGATGATCCGGTTCCTATTCCTCAGGAGGGAGTTGTAGTGTCAGCTGTATGCTCTGAGCTTGAGGGGGAGGTATTGGGGGCTCAGGGGGACGCCCTGTGGGACTTCCAGGGAGACTGATAGTTCCAGATCGCTTAAGACTGAAGGTTACGGGGAACCGTTACAAACGGATGGCTGATAGGAGGAGAGTTTCTGGTCTAGATCTGAAGGTGAACGATCTGGTTTGGTTGTCTACCAGGAATATAAAACTTAAAGTTTCCTCCTGGAGGTTGGGTCCCAGATTCATCGGGCCGTACAGGATCAGTTCCATAATTAATCCTGTGGCATTTCGTCTGGACCTCCCTCCTACGTTTAAAATTCATAATGTGTTTCACAAATCATTACTTAAAAAGTATATGGCACCAGTCATACCGTCACCTCTACCTCCTCCTTCAGTGGTAGTCAATGATAACGTGGAATTTCATGGGTCGAAAATCATTGACTCACGTCTCAGTCGCCGATCCCCTCAGTACTTAGTTCATTGGAGGGGGTATGGTCCTGAGGAGAGGACGTGGGTCCCTGCGTCTGATGCTAACGCAGATCGATTGGTTCGGACCTTTCACACAACTTACCCGGACAGACCTGGTCATGAGGGTCCGGAGGCCCCTCGTAGAAGGGGGGGTACTGTCATGGGTGCATCGCCACGGAAATCGTCGCGATTGCACATTCTGACTTCTCACAGCTGAGCTGCTGTTTCTTTGTGTTTGGTAATGAGAGAGTTAATTTTACCTAGCTCTTTGCTAAGACTAGGTCCAGCCTCGCCCGGCTGCTTTTGATTATGTTCTAATTAGTTTCCTTTATATTCCTGCCAGTCTGGGTGTTAGACACCGGTGAAAGCATTTATGTAGTCTAGCAGACTGGAGCGGTTCTGAGAATACTTAAGCTAAGAGCTCCTTAGTTGTTTTTACTCTTATAGCTTATAGTTTATCTCTGAGACCTTAGGTGTTCTTACTGTGTGTGAGTGTTGTATGTAAGACTTTATTTACTTTATTTCTTGTCTTTCTTGTATGTCTTTCTGTTCATTAACCGTTACCTGTTCATTCCCTTTGGTGGTATTCAGGGTCCTTCTTAGGACTAGAATACAGTTGGCAGGGATTGATAGGAGACAGGGTTTACGCTGGTGGCCTGGACCTCTGTACCTTTAACAGTACCTCCAGGTTGAGGGATTAGTTAGGACCCCAGTTTAGGGTCAGCATAGACCCCGGTCACCCTCTAGCCGGAGACAGCGTATAACGGATTCCGTTTTGACCCACTGGACATTCTGTCAGGTAATTCTATGTTATCATATATCTATGCGCATGTTATATAGTATGTTGCCCTTTTGATATAGATTACTGACATCACATATATATATCTGCTATACAGCGTGACATGGTCACTATATGACTTCAGAAGGAGTAGGAGACATCACAAAGCAGAAAGATCTCAATAAAGGATGTTCTCTATTTTCTCAGCTTTGAAAGCTATCTTCTGTCAGTAAAGAAGCTCAGGCAAAAGGGGAATGTAGTTACTTTTAGAGATAACAGCTGCATCAAAGAAGGGTCACACTCTAGCAGAAGGAAAAATCCAAGATGAACTTTATCAGCTAAAATGCAAAAAAAGAGTGTACAGTGCTAGACAAGATTTGCATAAGAACTGTATCCATATATGGCACAGACTTCTTGGGCACAGAGACCCAGAAGCAGTAAGTAAGCTACAGTTAGGTCCATAAATATTTGGACAGAGACAACATTTATCTAATTTTGGTTCTAGACATTACCACAATGAATTTGAAACAAAACAAATCAGATGCAGTTGAAGTTCAGACTTTCAGCTTTCATTTGAGGGTATCCACATTAAAATTGGATGAAGGGTTTAGGAGTTTCAGCTCCTTAACATGTGCCACCCTGTTTTTAAAGGGACCAAAAGTAATTGGACAAATGACTCCAAGGCTATTTCATGGACTGGTGTGGGCAATCCCTTTGTTATGTCATTCTCAATTAAGCAGATGAAAGGGCCGGAGTTGATTTAAGGTGTGGTGTTTGCATTTGGAAGGTTTTGCTGTGAAGGAAACATGTGGTCACAGGAGCTCTCCATGCAGGTGAAACAAGCCATCCTTAAGCTGCAAAAACAGAAAAAAACCCATCCAAGAAATTGCTACAACATTAGAAGTGGCAAAATCTACAATTTGGTACATCCTGAGAAAGAAAGAAAGCACTGGTGAACTCATCAATCCAAAAAGACATGGGAGCCCACGGAAGACAACAGTGGTGGATGATCGCCGCATACTTTCTTTGGTGAAGAAGAACCCGTTCACAACATCAACTGAAGTCCAGAACACTCTCAGTGAAGTAGGTGTATCTGTCTCTAAGTCAACAGTAAAGAGAAGACTCCATGAAAGTAAATACAAAGGGTTCACATCTAGATGCAAACCATTCATCAATTCCAAAAATAGACAGGCCAGAGTTAAATTTGCTGAAAAACACCTCCAGAAGCCAGCTCAGTTCTGGAAAAGTATTCTATGGACAGATGAGACAAAGATCAACCTGTACCAGAATGATGGGAAGAGTTTGGAGAAGAAAGGGAACGGCACATGATCCAAGGCACACCACATCCTCTGTAAAACATGGTGGAGGCAACGTGATGGCATGGCCATGCATGGCTTTCAATGGCACTGGGTCACTTGTGTTTATTGATGACATAACAGGAGACAAGAGTAGCCGGATGAATTCTGAAGTGTATCGGGATATACTTTCAGCCCAGATTCAGCCAAATGCTGCAAACTTGATTGTACGGCGCTTCATAGTACAGATGGATAATGACCCCAAGCATACAGCCAAAGCTACACAGGAGTTCATGAGTGCAAAAAAGTGGAACATTCTTCAATGGCCAAGTCAATCACCAGATCTTAACCCAATTGAGCATGCATTTCACTTGCTCAAATCCAGACTTAAGAGGGAAAGACCCACAAACAAGCAAGACCTGAAGGCTGCGGCTGTAAAGGCCTGGCAAAGCATTAAGAAGGAGGAAACCCAGCGTTTGGTGATGTCCATGGGTTCCAGACTTAAGGCAGTGATTGCCTCCAAAGGATTCGCCACAAAATTTTGAAAATAAAAATATTTTGTTTGGGTTATGTTTATTTGTCCAATTACTTTTGACCTCCTAAAATGTGGAGTGTTTGTAAAGAAATGTGTACAATTCCTACATTTTCTAACACATATTTTTGTTCAACCCTTCAAATTAAACGTTACAATCTGCACTTGAATTCTGTTGTAGAGGTTTCATTTCAAATCCAATGTGGTGGCATGCAGAGCCCAACTCGCGAAAATTGTGTCACTGTCCAAATATTTCTGGCCCTGACTGTATCTCAGCTTAAAAATGGTTTTGAAATCAACCAGTGTAGTCAAATGACGGAGTGCGCTAGCTGTCTTAAAGGGAAAATGTCCAGAAAATCCTTTCTTAAAATCAGCACCACTAGATCTGCACAGCCTCTGGATCTGATACATACAGATGTATGGGGTCCAATGAGTGTTCAAACTCCTAGCAAGAAAAGATATTTTCTCATATTTATTGGTGACTACTCCAGATATACAGTTGCCTACCTGCTTCACAGTAAGGATGAAGTTCCACAGAAACTTGAAGAATATCTTTCTGTAGTGTTTAACAAATTTGGAAGAATGGCAAAAGCCTTGCATGCAGATAATGGAACCGAATATACAAGTGGTAAGGTGCAAACCATTTTGAAAAAGAATGGAATCGTGTTCTAGACTACCATTCCATACAGCCCAGAACAAAATGGCATTGCAGAAAGAAAAAAACATATTCAATGTGAAAGTGGAAGAAGTTTGTTGTTTGATGCGAATCTAACTACAACGTATTGGGGAGAAGCCATCATGACAGCTGGCTATCTTCAAATCAGAGTGCCAGGTAAAGCCACAAATAAAACTCCATATGAGCTATGGAACTGCGAGAAGCCTAACCTGAAGCACCTCAGGATATTTGGAAGCAAAACATTTATGTATGTTCCCAAAGAAAAATGTTCCAAGTGGGAATCACATGTAAAGCAAGGAGCCCTGGTGGGCTATAGAGAAAGTCAAAAGGGATACGGAATCCTGCGCAGAGACCAACACAGTAACAATCAGCAGAGATGTAGTGATTGATGAAAACTCTGTATCGCTCAATTTCCATGAAGTTACACCAGCTATTCAACCTAGGAAGCAAGAACAAGGATCTCAATCACCAAAACCAGACGCGAAAAAGGAAAACACTGAGGTGTGGATAAGCTCTGAAACCGCCAAGGAAGACACAGAAGAATCATGTCAACCTCCAGTCAGGAGATCAGAAAGGCCAAACAAAGGTATCCCAGATAGACAGCTTTCTTATATTGTCAGAACACTTCCTAAACCAGTTTGGAATGTCAGAAACCATAGGTGCGTCAACACCAATGGACCCGTCCTATTTAAAGTTGGAAGGAGAAGATCTGCTACCCAGCAAGGAGAGTTACAGACAGCAGTGGGGGCACTTCTGTACATAGCAACTACAACTCGTCCAGATATCACAGCCACAGTCGGAATTCTCTGCTGATGTGTAAGCAAGCTACATCAAAGAGACTGGAATACAATTAAGAGAATTCTTCAATATCTTAAAGAAACTCAAAGGTTAAATCTTAAGATATCTGCATCAGAAAATCTCACTCTCAGAGGTTATGTGGATGCTGATTGGGCTGGAGACTGAAGTGATCGGAAATCAACAAGTGGTTACTTGCTCAAGTTAGAAGAAAATTAAATTTTTTGGTCCAGCAAGAAAACAAGTTTCAGTCGCATTATCTTCAATAGAAGCAGAATATAGGTCTGCTGCTTATGCAAGTCAAGAAGTAATTTGGTTGAAACAACTTTTGGAAGATTTCGGCAAGCCATTAGCTCAACCAACAGTTATCTATGAGGACAACCAAGGATGTATTAAACATGCCAGCAGTGATAAGATTAGTGCAAGGACTAAGGGCTACGTCACACATAGCGACACACCAGCGATCCCGACAGCAATATGCACTTGCCAGGATTGCTGGTGTGTCGCTACATGATCGCTGCTGAGCTGCCAAACAGGCAGCTCAGGCAGCGATCAGGACAGCGACACTGCGGATAACGTCGCTTAGTTACCCGCAGTGTGCTTTGGATACCAGCCCGCTGGTGCAGGGAGCTGGTAACCAAGGTACACATCGGGTTTCCAGGCGCTGCGCAGCACCTGGAAACCCGATGTGTACCTTGGTTACCAGCTCCCCTGCAGCAGCGCGCTGGTATCTAACGTACACATCGGGTTTCTAGGCACCGCCCGGCACCTGGAAACCCGATGTGTACCTTGGTTACCAGCTGATTGCAGCGATGCATGCTGGCCAGCAGGAGACCAACGATCAAAAAAATGTCCAGGACATTCAGCGACGATCAGCGATACCAGTAGGGGGGCTGATCGTCGCTGAATGTCACACACAGCGATATCGCTGGGGAAATCGCTGTTGCGTCACAAAACTAGTGACTCAGCAGCGATCTCGCTAGCAAGATCGCTGTGTGTGACGGGGGCTTAAGCACATTGATTTAAGACATTAGCACTTACGTGACTTAGTGGAACGTGGTGTACATGAGTTTGTTTATTGCGAGTCTGACAAGATGATAGCCGATGGTATGACAAAGCCAATATCAAGAGTCAAGTTTGTGGACTTCAGAACCGCAATGGAACTAACAGGATAAGTAGTTCTTGAGTGGGGATGTGGGAATATGTTTGGTGCAACAACTCCATTCCTGTCTGTGAGTGTTTAGTTGCAAGATATGTATGTGAGTCGCTCAGCCAGGGCCTGTGGGGTACTCGGCACCGAGCCCGTTCACTTCAATGGGGGATGTCACGGGTAGCACAGCTCGGTCCGTGGCCCTGGGCGCTCACTAAAAGGGGGGGATATTTACAGGGGATTAAAGTATGTACAGTTTGATCGTGACGCCACCTGTGGTACCTGGTCAGGGTGACCAGCGCTGCAGGGTAGATCCGCTGAGGGGTTGTTACTGGGCAGCAAGGTGTTAAGTCTTCCACAGGCAAGACTGGGTCCCTCAGGGTATATGGCGGTGTAGGGGTGCAGGAGCAATAAGGCAGACACACACACCAAAGTCTCTTTCTGTACCTTTACTGATGGTATAGTTGCAGGCACGTCCCGGGAAGCTGGCAGGGTGAAGGATTCACGTCCAGTAATCCCACTGAGTAGGTGTAGGGCCTCCATACTCCTGTATGTGTGAGTTTCTGACCTGTATGAAACGAAGTCTAACTCTGTCTTCAGTTATACGCCCGGCTGACTTTGTGGTGGAGCCTTCTCTTGGATAGAACTTAGTCTCTAATGGTTGCGCTGACCAGACTCCTGTTCTTCCTGACCCCGGTTACGTATCAGCACTTGTGGGCCCCTGCGACTTGAAGTCCCACAGGGTCTCCGGTATCTCCTACTAGTCGTGTAGATGCTAGCAAGCTCGGACCCGGTGTCCGGTTGTTCAGAGTAGAGGTAAGCGATCAATGCTGTTTCAATCTCCGTTACTCTCTCTTCCCTTCCACTCGCCTTTCGTCCTACTCTGACCCTTAACATAAGCACACTAGCAGTAGATAGCTGATTCTTCCTTCTCTTCACCGCTCTCAAAGCGTCGGCACGCTTGCTCACTGAAACTACACTCAGTTGACTCAGTTCTGACCAGGCTGAAGTGGCTATCTTCCTCCACTATTACTGGCCTCCACATAGTGAACTAAGCTCAAGCTGTAGTCTTCGGTCTTTCAGTAACTGCTGTTCCCTTTCCTTCTTTTCCTTCTAACGCTCAGTCTGAAGCAGCTATCAGGACCTTCCGTTTAACTGATCTATGCACACTTCAAGAGCTAACTTTCCACTTTCCAGGGAATTAACAGTCTTTCAATCGTTCTGAGGTAATCTGAGATCTGAGGTAACTCTCCCTCTCAGCTCATCTCCTCTAATCAAATCTGACTCCTGTGCCTCCACTACCCTTATATATATACTGTAAGCTTTTCAGGGAATATAGCTCTGGGATCGCCGTCTGGGTAGACGGAGTGGCACGGAAACAGTTATTCACAGCAGTACTGGTGCAAACTGGCCGCAACCAGCTTTATTAAAGTCCACAGCAAACAGATAAAAACAAATCATAAACATAAGACCTGGGCTTGTCCAGCCACTAATTACACTTAGATAGATTTCCCTATCTATCCGGGTCCCGACTCTAACAGCCAGGGCCAAAACAACACATATGTTCAGCATTTACCAGCATGGAGTTTCACAGAGTCTTCTCCTTGTGTCTGAAGGCACCTTCAACGTCCAGACTTGAGAGAGCTCCCTCCTATTCAGCAGCTATCCGCATGGATTCTCACAGAGACTACTCCTGTGTCCGGGGTACATCGAGCACCCAGACTGAGATAGCTCAAACTCCTGGAGACACCTTCTGTGCCTGGACCCCTCCTGTGTCCAGACTAAGCGAGCTCTCTGACTGTGCTCCCAAGCACCTACTTCTGGCTTCCTAATCAATATCTGAGTGTCTTCAGGTTTGAGCTGCAAGTGTGTATTGAATGGAAGGTGTAGTGACCTTTCTCCACCACTAGTTTTACAAAGCCATACATTCCCCTTATAGTAGTCAGCAAAGTAACTAGGTGAAATGTACATCCAATTCAACACATATCCCTTCACTGTCTCACATATCCCCCCCCTCTTCTCCAGACCGGAGGACTGGTCATCCAGACCGGAGGACTGGTCAACAATCCAAAAGAGACAGTGAACTCTGGACAAGTCATGGCCATCATCAGCTTCATCTTTACTATTGTCATCTGTATCTTCACCTGAGGCATGGACACTACCCTGTACCCTTCCAGGCCTATACTCTCTGCGGGCCTCGGGTGTCCTGCACGGTTTCTGCTTGACCTTAGTGCCGGGCTCAGTCTCGGTACAGTGCCTCCCCAGAGAAGTACGACCAGGCACGTCAGAACACCTCTGCTGATTCCTCCACAGAAACTCTCGTACCTCCTGTTTTTGGGGCACTGACCCTGTGTCACCAACTGTCACAGGAGGTATAGGGGTTTTTTCACCTTTCTCTAATTCCCCCTGAACCTTTTTTAGCACATCTACTTTCTTAAATATCAGTTGGTTCATAAATTCTATTTCACAGAACTTAAGCACCTCTGCCATGGTCTCTAACCATTTTGAGCCACACTGTTCAAACGATTGGCACTGTAGAGGAAGCTGATCGTTTTTCTTTTTCGGTACACATAATTCATCCTCTTCTTGTACAGGCTCACTTTGCATAAGACTCAGAGCTCTTACTTCTTTCTCCAGGAGTTCCTCATGGCTTCACTTGAGACCTCAGCTTCTGGTGAGGCATCTGGTTTGGTGTCTACCACTTCCATGGCTTTTTCCACCTCTGCAGCATCACCTTCAGAGTCCTTGGCATGATGCAGATCCACACCATACATTGATAACTTCTCATTTTCAACAGCATCTACTTGTGCTGTGTTTAGTTTCAGAGTCCTGCCTTTCACCTTAGTCTTCGCCAGGGAATCGGCCAACTGTAAAATATCTTCAGATGCCATCTTCTGTCCGGCTGTAAGGTCAGCATCAGCTTTCTTCTCAGGACTCTCAACCTCCTCTTCTTCACTGTTTGCATGATCGTCATCAGATGATTCACTAACACTACCACTATTCCTGTCTGACCCTTTTTTCACAGCCACATCCCGCTCACTGTCAGGGTTATACAATTCATTCTCATTCACATCTTGATCTGGAACCTGAGTAAAAATGTCATCCAAAACATTAATTTCACCATCTTTTCCCTGGCTTCCCTCAGGTGGTCCATCAAGTTTGTGACTATGTGACAACCCCAGCACTATACTTCTATATAGCTCAGGTACCAGGAGCTGGCTCACGACCTCTCCTGGACTTCAGTGTCCCTATACAATAGGTTATTGTTGATGGCAGCATGAGGAAACCTCTCCTCAGAGCCAGGCTCTTGGGGAACCTCATTCAGAACAATTACATTTTCCTGTGCCGTTTCAAGAGTGGGGTCTCGCACCGGCTCACTCCCAAAATTGTCACAGGACACAGGCAGGTCAGGGACACTCGGTTCCCGAGATCCACCATCCTCGTCTCCCAACATCACCTGCAAAGGAATTTCATCTTTATCACGATCATCATCAGTATCATCACTATTATGATTAGCATCATCATCATTATCAATATCAGCATCATCATCATGGTCATCATCATTATCATGACCATCATTATCATTATCAATATCAGCATCATTATCATGGTCATCATCATTATCATGATCATCATTATCACACAAGATTAACGGCCCACTAACATTGTGTTCCGCCCCTCGGGACTGCGTACCCTCAGTAGGAGCTTCATCACACTGTCCAACAGAATCACCCTTCCCCCAGAGATCCTTAGACCGGGGAAAGTCATTACCCAATATAACGGGGTGCACCAGGTTCTTCACTACCCCCACTTCACATGAAACCTCCCCGAGTTTGGGGACCAAGTCCACGGCAGTCTCTGGGTAGACTTTGGTGTCTCCATGGATGCACACCACACTCAGTGTTTATCAGGGATGAAGTCCCTATTAATCAGGCTGTCACGCACGGAAGTCACTGGACTCTCTGAGTCCAAGAGGGCCTGTGCTGGGCAGTCATTTACAACCACCGGGGACCCCTGTGGTCCAGTCTCTTCGGCTGAGGTGGACACACACACAGGCTCTGCGCAGGGAGAGAGGGATCCGCCAACATCACAACATGTAGGCTCCCCCTCTATTGGACAGTTGGCTGCAATTTCACGACATCTCCAACACTGTCCATCACACTCTCCCACCCACACGACCCCAACAGCTGGAACGCTCTTACCGGGAGAGTTCGGCGTCCAGGAACTCCGAAGTGACGACCTCTCAGACGGCTGGTCACGGAGGCAGTCCTTGGTGGCGAAGGCCCTCTCCATCAGGCTGACCAGACGATTGGCGTCCTGGTGGTCTCCTTGTCCGACCTCTGGCTGTACCTCAGGAGGACGTGCTTGGGTGTAGCGGTCCACTATCACCTTTTCAACTCCATAATCAGGTTTGCTGACTGCAGACTCCCAACTGCATTTCCAGTCATGAACTCCCCTGGCACGGGCTGTCACCGTAACACCCAGCCGGGTAAGAATCTCCGCTTTCAGCTTGGCATAGTCTTGGCTGTCCTGCTCGCTCAGGTCAGCATAGGCCCTTTGGGGTTCTCCAATCAGATAGGGTGCGACCATCATGGCCCATTCAGATAGGGGCAGATTCTCCTTCTCTGCCAGTCCCTCAAACCTAGTGAGATATACCTCCACATCGTCACGAGGTGTCATCTTTTTCAGGGACCGTCTTACCGCCTTCTTTACAGCGGACAATGCAGGTGACTTTGCAACACCACTTTGGGACGATGCGCCGCAAGTCCCCTGCAGTGCTGCAACCTGCTCAAAAAACAACCGGTCATTCTCCTGCTGCTGCTGCAGGAATTGCTGCTGGGCCTGCTGCATGCGCTGCTGGTGCTGCAGGCGCTGCTGCTCCATGCTCTGCTGCATGCTTCGCTGGGCCTGGACCAGGTACTCAACGAGCTCCTCCATACTGCCGGACTTATCTGTCTCAACCACGGCAGTCTTATGTTGCACATTAACTTGCGCCATTTGTTCAAACAGCGCCTCCATGCTGTCATCCATGCTGTCAGACTTCTCTGTCTCAACAACGGCAGTCTTCACTCAAGACATACACACTCCACAGTCTTTTCCACAGAAAATTCAGCCTTGCTGTGCAGACACTTTTTTTTTTTTTTTCTCTGCAAACTCTATTAGGGCCACTGTCTCTTTAAGACTGCTCCAACAGACGTTTCTCCTTTGCTGCTGCACACTCCACAGTCTTTTCCACAACAAGTTCAGCTTTGCTGTGCAGACACACTTTTTTTGTTTTTTCTTTTGCAAACTCTATTAGGGCTACTGTCTCTTTAAGACTGCTCCAATCAGACGTTTTTGCTGACACACTTTTTTTTTTCTCTGATGCTGCTTCAACAGACTTCACCTTTATTGCTGTCTCTAAGCCACTGTGCTGCACGCACATTCCAGCACCAATTGTATCAGCCACTGTGCTGCCCCAGCATTCTCCGCCAATTGTAAGCTTTTCAGGGGATATAGCTCTGGGATCGCCGTCTGGGTAGACAGAGTGGCACGGAAACAGTTATTCACAGCAGTACTGGTGCAAACTGGCTGCAACCAGCTTTATTAAAGTCCACAGCAAACAGATAAAAACAAATCATAAACATAAGACCTGGGCTTGTCCAGCCACTAATTACACTTAGATAGATTTCCCTATCTATCCGGGTCCCGACTCTAACAGCCAGGGCCAAAACAACACATATGTTCAACATTTACCAGCATGGAGTTTCACAGAGTCTCCTCCTTGTGTCTGAAGGCACCTTCAACGTCCAGACTTGAGAGAGCTCCCCTCCTATTCAGCAGCTATCCGCATGGATTCTCACAGAGACTACTCCTGTGTCCGGGGTACATCGAGCACCCAGACTGAGATAGCTCAAACTCCTGGAGACACCTTCTGTGCCTGGACCCCTCCTGTGTCCAGACTAAGCGAGCTCTCTGACTGTGCTCCCAAGCACCTACTTCTGGCTTCCTAATCAATACCTGAGTGTCTTCAGGTTTGAGCTGCAAGTGTGTATTGAATGGAAGGTGTAGTGACCTTTCTCCACCACTAGTTTTACAAAGCCATACATTCCCCTTATAGTAGTCAGCAAAGTAACTAGGTGAAATGTACATCCCATTCAACACATATCCCTTCACTGTCTCACAATACATACTCTTCAAGGGCTCCCTCTGGTGGTTTCTCGGGATTGTGAAGGTGTGAATGAATATCAGGTGTGTGTGTAGGTTTACCTTCGGTGCATCCTCCTGGGAACATGTGGCTCCAAGCGCAGCTGGGCTACACATCCCCCCTAGTTATCATCAGCACTCCGGGCTGAAAAGAAATAATTTTTTATTAACATCAACATCAACATTAACTCGTCCCTTGCGGGAGGTGAGGACTCTTTAAACGTTACAATAAATACAAATACACTTTTAATACAAGTAGCAAGTAGAAAATACTTCAAAGTGCAAATTCACAAGTTTATTGTGGAGGACCCGTGCAAAACCTCCCATGGTGGTCCTGGGTGGGCTGCAGGACTTCCCTTTGTGCAGACCCCACTCTAGGCCACACCACACGGGTTTTTCTTCTGAGGTAGTGGTTTACGTAAAACCAAGATGGGGCACCAAGTGCCAACTATTTACATCACAGTTTTTGGGCTGGCAAAGTCCTCAGCCACACAGTCCATCCGAAGACATAAGAAAACCACATTACCCAACTGGGGTATACTAAGCATCAATCATGTAAACTCTTTCACATTATATCATCATAAAGTGCAACTTTTCTACATAACATTTCTGACAACTTTTTACAGTGCAGTAAACCCTGTCCGGGTCCTACTGGTCTTCATCAGCAAACATTGCAGCATCTTCCATACCTGGGGCTGGAAGCACACTGTGGGTTCTAAACCGCATCACCATAAGATTGTGTCCTGCTACCGGTGTCTGGGTAGCTACAGTTCTCATTTCTGCTTTCTTCATACGATTGCCTGGAGGCCTGACAGGTGCCTCTCCTAGGCTTACGCTCTGCAGGGTGCGCAGGCATGGCTCAGCAGGGGGCGCACTAGCAGCTGCTGCGCTCTGCAGCATTTCAGAATATGACGCAGGTGCGCAGACTGGCGCCAGTGTGGCTGGGGCCTGGGACACAGAGACACGGGACACATTCCCTGCTTCCGGGACTGGGGCGCTAATTCTGGAGACGTTCAGGGCATACCACCCTTTAAGCCCCCAATGCCTCGTGTAGGAGACTACATCCCCTATCAGCAGGTCCCTGACCGGGTGTCCCTCAGGCAGGTGAGACTCCACATCCCTCCGGTTTACAAACACCTCCTGGTATAGGCCGGGTTCGTGGATGAACCCCCAGCCTCCCTGGAGTTTGAAGTCCCGTATTGCCCCCTGGCGCCGCGGTTACCGGAGCGTACCTTTATCTCGCCGGACGATCTCCTTGTCCGCAAGATCCTGCTCCCGGTACCTCTGGTGAAGCCGCTGCGCCTCACGCTGCTCCCGCTGCTGCCACTCCTCCTGCTCTCGGCATCTCCATTCGTTCTCTTTCTGGGCGGCGTACTCCACGTCATCCAGGAGCTCCATTTCCTCCCAGTCGATTTCCATTGCATCGGGCAGGATTCCTTCCGTCGTCCCTACTGGGGACTGCATTTCGCTGCCACCGCTGCGGCCTCTGGTTCCGGGCCTGGCTGGCATTCCGGTCTGGGCAAGGCCTCCTCAGCCTCCAATCCTCCCGCCGCGTCCTCGGTGGGGTCAGGTACAGCTCTTCCGGGGCCGGCCTCCAGTTCCTCCTCAGCCGCTGGTTCCAGTGGTGCGCGGGTGGCAGTTGCGCATCCAGGGAGGAGAGCAGCTGGTCCCACTGCAGCCGCAGTTTCAGGGCACGCCAGCTCCACTCCATCGCCTCCATCTCTGCGCGGTGTCGGGCGAGATCCTGCAGCGCCGCATCCACCTCCTCCACACGATAGTTCACTTCGTCGCTCTCCCGACCTGGGGATGGTTCGGGCACAGGATGCACCTCTTCAGGGGAACGGGGTCTGCGCACCGCCATTCCCACACACAGCGACTCCTGTCCTTCAGCCATCTCTCTCCAGGCCAGACTGTGCTTTCCATCCGGAACGCTCTGATCTTTTCCGTGGAGGCGGGACTTTCGCTTTCTCTTCCTTGCACTGAGGATGAAGAGGAGGCGGATCTCGCTTGCAGTGGGGCATGATCTGACGTTGTAGAAGCACTTGGATAGGACGGCCATAACTTTCGCGCCACGGGGGGGGTACACCCACGAATACACGCCCTCCTTCTTCACCAGCGCCTCAAGGCGCGAATATGGCGGCAAAATGGCGGCAAATGGTGCCAAAAATCACAAAAACAGCAATACAGTCTTTTGCACAAAAACAGTCCAATTCAGGCACACAGGACTCGCATATAGCGAGCTTCGGATCCTGTTCGTGACGCCAGAAAGATGAGTCGCTCAGCCAGGGCCTGTGGGGTACTCGGCACCGAGCCCGTTCACTTCAATGGGGGATGTCACGGGTAGCACAGCTCGGTCTGTGGCCCTGGGCGCTCACTAAAAGGGGGGGATATTTACAGGGGATTAAAGTATGTACAGTTTGATCGTGACGCCACCTGTGGTACCTGGTCAGGGTGACCAGTGCTGCAGAGTAGATCCGCTGAGGGGTTGTTACTGGGCAGCAAGGTGTTAAGTCTTCCACAGGCAAGACTGGGTCCCTCAGGGTATATGGTGGTGTAGGGGTGCAGGAGCAATAAGGCAGACACACACACGAAAGTCTCTTTCTGTACCTTTACTGATGGTATAGTTGCAGGCACGTCCCGGGAAGCTGGCAGGGTGGAGGATGCACGTCCAGTAATCCCACTGAGTAGGTGTAGGGCCTCCGTACTCCTGTATGTGTGAGTTTCTGACCTGTATGAAACGAAGTCTAACTCTGTCTTCAGTTATACGCCCGGCTGACTTTGTGGTGGAGCCTTCTCTTGGAATGAACTTAGTCTCTAATGGTTGCGCTGACCAGACTCCTGTTCTTCCTGACCCCGGTTACGTATCAGCACTTGTGGGCCCCTGCGACTTGAAGTCCCACAGGGTCTCCGGTATCTCCTACTAGTCGTGTAGATGCTAGCAAGCTCGGACCCGGTGTCCGGTTGTTCAGAGTAGAGGTAAGCAATCAATGCTGTTTCAACCTCCGTTACTCTCTCTTCCCTTCCACTCACCTTTCGTCCTACTCTGACCCTTAACATAAGCACACTAGCAGTAGATAGCTGATTCTTCCTTCTCTTCACCGCTCTCAAAGCGTCGGCACGCTTGCTCACTGAAACTACACTCAGTTGACTCAGTTCTGACCAGGTGGAAGTGGCTATCTTCCTCCACTATTACTGGCCTCCACATAGTGAACTAAGCTCAAGCTGTAGTCTTCGGTCTTTCAGTAACTGCTGTTCCCTTTCCTTCTTTTCCTTCTAACGCTCAGTCTGAAGCAGCTATCAGGACCTTCCGTCTAACTGATCTATGCACACTTCAAGAGCTAACTTTCCACTTTCCAAGGGAATTAACAGTCTTTCAATCGTTCTGAGGTAATCTGGGATCTGAGGTAACTCTCCCTCTCAGCTCACCTCCTCTAATCAAATCTGACTGCTGTGCCTCCACTACCCTTATATATATACATACTCTTCAAGGCTCCCTCTGGTGGTTTCTCGGGATTGTGAAGGTGTGAATGAATATCAGGTGTGTGTGTAGGTTTACCTTCGGTGCATCCTCCTGGGAACATGTGGCTCCAAGCGCAGCTGGGCTACACATATGCTGTTTATAAAGTTAAAAAAAAAACTCCAGAGGCTCACACAGGGAGAGTATGTGACTGTATTTTCCTGTGTCTGTGTATGAGAGAAGCAGCCTGCTGCAGATGCTGTTCAGATAGAGACACACAAATGATTTATTCCTGATCTATTAAGCTTATCATTTATTGTTCCTGTTTGTTCCTGAATAAAGAAGCTCTGTTGTCACACGCTTGGAGAGTATCCTGAATATTCTGGCGCCAACACTTTGTGAATACTTCTGGGATCTCAGTGAAAAAACACTTTTAAAAATATAGTAGGCCTCCATTTCTCCGACATAGGCCGGAGTCACACTTGCGAGTGCATTGCGAGAAACTCATGCGAGTCTCTTGCCTCAATACCCGACACTGCCGCCCGCACTCGGACCGGAACGTTCAGCTGCATAGAAATACATGCAGCCACACACTCCGCTCCCGAGTGTCGGCGGCAGCGTTGGGTATTGAGACGAGAGACTCACGCGAGTTTCTCGCATTGCAGTCGCAAGTGTGACCCCAGCCATGCAGTATTACTTTGTCTGTGAATATATCTGTGATCTCAGTGAACAAAATCTTTTAAAAATTTTGTAGGCCTTCCTTTCTCAGACATACAGTGTTGCATGGTCTGTGAACTTTTTTGTGATCTGTAAAACTGCAAAAAAAGCTTTAAAAAAGTTTGTAGGCCTCCGTTTCTTAGACATACAGTGTTTCTTTCTTTCTTTGTAAATATATCTTTGATGTTTAAAAGTGAACAAAAGCTTTTATATCTTTTCTAGGCATTGTGACAAAGTCACTGGCAAAGTGCTAGTGGGGAGATATGGTTGTGCTAAAAAGTTTGCATACCCTGGCGGACTTCTTGCTTTCTTGGCCTTTTTTCAGAGAATATGAATGATAACACCAAAACTTTTTCTCCACTCATGGTTAGTGGTTGGGTGAAGCCATTAACTGACAAACTACTGTCTTTTTAAATCATAATGACAACCCAAAACATCCAAATGGCCTTGATCAAAAGTTCACATACCCTGGTGATTTTGGCCTGATAACATACCAAAGTGATCCCAGTTTTTAAACTAGACCCCTTAGCAAATTCAATTAGTGTTATGTTAAACATTTTTATCCCACAGATCCTTCACAAAATTATATAACATTTAAATGAAAATTGTAAAATTACATCTTTTTAAGTAAACTGTTAGCCCCAGATTTGCAATTTTCAGAAGGTGTAATAGGAGAAAATGGACCACATAGTTTGTTGTGCAATTTCTTTGACTACAATGATTACCTACATGTGTTCAACAACTAATTTTTGGGCACGAATCAAAAAGTAAAGAGAGCTACTTGATTTTTGAAGCATACATTTGAACGCTTCATAAATTAAGAGAGCTCTCCCCACTACAATAAATGTGACTGCTAACTGTTGTTTATGTACACTGAAGTGCTTATAAGGAAGGTAGGTGAGGGGTGGGGGGCATTTGGATGTGGGACTGGAGATTTTGCTGAACTTTATTTGAGGGTGGGAGACATGTCACTTTTCTGGAGTATTTGCCCTGCCAGTAGCATGGAATACCTCCACTGTCAAATGTCAAACCTGAGTGGAGTCTTATTTTATTAAGTGATAAGTTTTTATGGTACCATTTAATGGTACAAAACATTTTTTTTTTCAGTTTAAGGCTAGGATCACTTTTATCCTGTGCCTTTTCTGAACATTTATGTTGAAGTTACCATTTACATCACCAAAAAGTGCAATTCAGATTAAACTCCTGACGGAACCACTTACTATAAGGAGACAGCATTTGTTCCGATGGTATCCTATCATTTTAAGCATGTACAGAATTGTGGTCATCCATACTTTTTGTGCACTTAAAAAAACACATTTTAAAAGTCGCACAATGAGAATCTGAATCATTATTGTAAATTGTTCTGTAGCGGATTTTGTGTGAATCTTATTTTTGGGGCATTTACACAGAAATCCTGAGGTAAGTGCACATGATTAATCTGATGCTGCTGTCACAATTGACAGTGGCATCTAATGGGTCTGATGGATCAAATCGGTGCTAAAAGCAATTGAGACTGATGCAGCTGGGTGTCTGTGAAGAACTGACAACTGTGGCATTTTCACTTGTTTATGGTGCCACTCCCTTAATTCTCAGTGCCAAAAAAAATTAAAAAAAGTCCTGCAGATTAATGTCCCTTAATGAAAATGTTGTGTCGGTAAAGGTGATACTGTTGCTTTCATTTCTCAGAATACATTAAATGCCTACAAAACCTGAACAGCTTCATTTTTGTTGGTTGCCAAGATTCAAATGTGACGAAAGCGTTTCAACACCCCTATTCACTTCTATGTATGTGACACACAAATGACAAAATATTACATCGAGAGAAATTCTTACTGGTTCCTTAAATGTATCAGATAATATGTATGTAAATTTATGCTGGTGACTTTGAATCTAAATAGAGGACAAACTCCAAAATATATCCTCAAAGAGCGTCAGTACATACTGTACATTGTAAACAAAGTTTCTCTGTAAGTCCTCAGTCCAGACATGAAGACTTTCTTGTGATTATAAGAAAAAATAGGATCACTTTGCTGAATGTATTAATAATATCTTCTTTATTTCACACCATTAAAATGACAATGGAATCCATGTGAATAAAAACAGAGATCACATTCTGACGTGTTTCTGGCTATCAGCCCTTAGTCATAGAATGTCACATACCGCTTAGAATTACCACTAAAAATTTCTATCTTCGTCTCATCAGACCATAAAATCTTATTTCTCAAAGTCTGGGACTCCTTCATGTGTTTTTTAGCGAACTGTATGCAAGCTTTCATATGTCTGGCACTGAGGAGAGGCTTCCGTCGGGCCACTCTGCCATAAAGGCCCAACTGGTGGAGGGCTGCAGTGATAGCTGACTTTGTGGAGCTCAGCCACAGTGATCTTGGGGTTCTTCTTTACCTCTCTCACCAGAGCTTTTCTCCCACGATTGCTCAGATTGGCTGGACGGCCAGGTCTTGAAAGACTTTAGGTGGTCCCAAACTTCTTCCATTTAAGGATTATGGAGGCAACTGTGTTCTTAGGAACCTTGACTAATTCATAAATTCTTTTGTAACCTTGGCCAGATCTGTGCCTTGCCACAGTTCTGTCTTTGAGCTCCTTGGCCAGTTCCTTTGACCTCATGATTCTCATTTGGTCTGAAATGTGGTGTGTGCCTTTACAAATCAAGTCCTATCGGTTTAATTAAACACAGATGGACTGTAATGAAGAAGTAGAACCATCTCAACGAGGATCACAAGGAAATGGACAGGATGTGACTTACAGTTATATGAAAAAGTTTGGGCACCCCTATTAATCTTAAGCTTAATGTTTTATAAAAATTGGTGTTTTTGCAACAGCTATTTCAGTTTGATATATTTAATAACTATTGGACACAGTAATGTTTCTGCCTTGAAATGAGGTTTATTGTACTAACAGAAAATGCGCAATCTGCATCCAAACAAAATTTGACAGGTGCATAAGTATGGGCACCTCACCAGAAAAGTGACATTAATATTTAGTAGATCCTCCTTTTACAAAAATAACAGCCTCTAGTCGCTTCCTGTAGCTTTTAATGAGTTCCTGGATCCTGGATGAAGGTATTTTTGACCATTCCTCTTTACAAAACAATTCCAGTTCAGTTAAGTTTGATGGTCGCTGAGCATGGACAGCCCTCTTCAAATGATCCCACATGATATTCAGGTCTGGGGCCTGGGATGGCCATTCCAGAACATTGTAATTGTTCCTCTGCATGAATGCCTGAGTAGATTTGGAGCGGTGTTTTGGATCATTGTCTTGCTGAAAGATCCATCCCCTGCGTAACTTCAACTTTGTCACTGATTCTTGAACATTATTGTCAAGAATCTGCTGATACAGAGTGGAATCCATGCGTCCCTCATCTTTAACAAGATTCCCTGTGCCGGCATTGGCCATACAGCCCCAAAGCATGATGGAACCTCCACCAAATTTTACTGTGGGTGGCAAGTGTTTTTCTTGGAATCTGTTTTTTTGACGCCATGCATAACGCCTTTTTGTATGACCAAACAACTCAATCTTGGTTTCATCAGTCCACAGGACCTTCTTCCAAAAAGAAATTGGCTTCTCCAAATGTGCTTTTGCATACCTCAGCCGACTCTGTTTGTGGCTTGCTTGCAGAAACGGCTTCTTTCGCATCACTCTCCCATACAGCTTCTCCTTGTGCAAAGTGCGTTGTATAGTTGACCGATGCACAGTGACACCATCTGCAGCAAGTTGATGCTGCAGCTCTCTGGAGGTGGTCTGAGGATTGTCCTTGACTGATCTCACCATTCTTCTTCTCTGCCTTTCTGATGTTTTTCTTGGCCTGCCACTTCTGGCCTTAACAAGAACTGTCCCTGTGTTCTTCCATTTCCTTACTATGTTCCTCACAGTGGAAACTGACAGGTTAAATCTCTGAGACAGCTTTTTGTATCCTTCCCCTGAACAACTATGTTGAATAATCTTTGTTTTCAGATCATTTGGCAGTTGTTTTGAGGAGCCCATGATGCCACTCTTCAGAAGAGATTCAAACAGGAGAACAACTTGCAAGTGGCCACTTTAAGTAGCTTTTCTCATGATTGCAGAGCTGTACCTGTGGAGTTACGTCCCATTGGTGACGTGGGAGGAAAGGGATCGTCCGTCACATTTGGTAGCGGCGGTGGTATCAGAAGCTGTGATACCCGGGCTACCGTGTGGCGGCCGGCTGAGTTCCTCACAAATTGGTGGCAGCGGTGGGATCAGAGTAATAGTGTGCGTGGGACCCCTACTCCCAGACACTAGAGACTACCAGCAGTACTTTCACTGCTGGGGTCTTAAGGTCATCCCACCACTGCCACCAATTTGTGAGGAACTCAGCCGGCCGCCACACAGTAGCCCGGGTATCACAGCTTCTGATACCACCGCCGCTACCAAATGTGACGGACGATCCCTTTCCTCCCACGTCACCAATGGGACGTAACTCCACAGGTACAGCTCTCCGGCGCCCCCCTTTGTCTCTCAGGTCAGTAAGAGAACTGCACCTAGAGCAAATGGCCGCCAGGGAAGGTGTCCTGCTACCCACTGGGTATTCTAAGATTCGTGATCAGAGTAAAAGCATCAGCCCAAGATTAATTTTATGGTTTAATTTGCCTTAAGGGCGCACTAGATAATTACAGAAATATACAGTAAAGCTATACAACGTAACTACAATGGAATGGCAGTCAGAGTAAAAATACAACAATAATGTACAAGGCTTAAAGGTATAAGCTATGGATCAATATTACCGGGTATTATGGTCATGGGAAGGCCTTGGCTCTGCCATTCCCAGGTACAGTCTTCAGTTCCTGAATAGTCCCTTGGTCTTTCCTAGACCATCTTCTTGGCTTCTGTGTGTGAAAATGAATGAGACCAGCAGCCTGGTCATGGCTAGTTCTTAAACCTGCTAGGCCCATCCCCATTGCTTTGAAGCACGCATATTAATTGGCCTGCAATTCATATGGAGCAGGAAACAATGCCTGAGCTTGGGCTATTTACCATACGACTGACCATCTTATTAAGTCACTGGCCTAAACTAATTAGCATGTAAAGGCCTATTGATTCCTAGTGGACATCAAAACCTGTCGTACTGGATATGCTAATAGGCAATGTGTAGCTAAAAGTCTGTGGCTGTGTGAACTGACAAAATGGAGGCTGGTACAGGCCCTATACAAAATGGCGAAAACCTTTTCCTTACACTGGCTATGAAGTTCAAAGCTCAATGAGGTTACAAAACCAAAAAATGTGCTTTAGTAAGTCAGTAAAAAGTAGGTAGGAGTATTTAAAACAAGAAAATGATAAGGGTGGCCATACTTATGCATCTGTCAAATTTTGTTTGAATGCAGATTGCACATGTTCTGCTAGTACAATAAACCTCATTTCAAGGCAGAAACATTACTGTGTCCAATAGTTATTAGATGTATCAAACTGAAATAGCTGTTGCAAAAACACCAATTTTTATAAAACATTAAGCTTAAGATTAATAGGGGTGCCCAAACTTTTTCATATAACTGTAAATATGAGTGTCTGAGCAAACGGTCTGAATACTTATGATCATGTGATATTTCAGTTTTTCTTTTTTAATAAATTTGCAAAATTTCTACATTTCTGTTTTTTTTCAGTCAAGTTGGGGTGCAGAGTGTACATTAATGAGAAAAAAAAGAACTTTTTCGAATTTACCAAATGGCTACAATGAAACAAAGAGTGAAAAATATAAAGGAGTTAGAATACTTTCCATACCCATTGTACATTCTGGCAGCCAATCACGGCACAGAAACCATCCACAACATCATGACACAAGGACTTCTGTGATTGACTGCTGAAGTCACATGTCCCTGTCCATATAAAAAGCGGGCATTTTGTTCTACTGGAGCCATTTTCTCAGTGTTACAGTGCAGAGAGGCCACACCTGCTACTGCTGCTTTTGCTGTTGAAAGTGAACTTTCAGTATCTAACTAGGTTGTGCTAAAACTGTGTTGCTGTCTCAGGCGGTCCCATTTGCTTATCCAAATCATTAGTGATAAAACTATGTTGCAGTGAGAAATCAGAAGGACACATTTCCACTTAAAAATTGTTAGGCCTAATATTGTTGTTCAGCCATTAGGCCCAGTTAGCTAATCCAAATCATTTGTGATAAAACTGTGCTGCAGTGAGAAATCAGAAGACTACATTTCTTCTTAACAATTGTTATATATAATAGTGTTGTTCAAGCAAGCTATCTAAGAAAATAAATAGCGATTGTTCATTTAGTGACAGGTGACTGACCGGTGTGGGACTAAGGTTGTGAAACAGCAGTTTACAAGAGGAGTAGGGTACATACAACATGAGTGGGAAAAAGTAAGGTTGTGGTGGAAGCAGTAATAGGCTTGGTGTTCGATGTGTACGTGGGTTAGGTTTTAATGTTAATGAAAGTTCAACTGAACAAACACTGTCTCATGTTATACAAAGACCACTGACAACATATGTTACTGGACGGGTTACTCAACTCCCTTTCTTTGGCTCCCGCACAGTGGTATGCCTTGTAGATGGGGTTCAGAAAAAGCATGTGCTCCAGTGAAAGGCAAGCGCTTCATCAAGTGGCCTCTCCTCCTCTTCCTCCACGTTAACATCACACACAGTACAATCCTCAGAGGCGGCACCCCAATCACACTTGTTTCCCCACAACAAAAATTTCCAAACGTCCAACTTGTTGTGGGGAGCCATAGATGGGCCATACTGCATATAGGCATCAGAGATCTGCTCTGAAGATTCACAGAATCCCGAGAAGGAAAGCATCTGCACTGATGACCAAAATTTTTTCATGTTGTATCCGGGGCCAGACGAAGTAGGGTCCGAGCAGAATCCAGACCCTCGTCACTAGACGTTAACCACTGTGGGTGGAGGTGAGCCGTTAACCACTGTGGGTGGAGGTGAGCCTGAAGAGATTAAGATACCAGAGGTGCACGCCGACTGTACTGTGGTGTCAGGGCAGGAAGAGAAGGAGGGTGCCTCTAAGGGTGAGGAGTGTGAGAACAGAGAGGATGATGATAAGGTATGCAGCTGAATAGCTCAGCAGAGGAGGTGAAGGAGGAGGAAGATGAGGAGCTAATGTTTCAGCTTCCCGCACAGACACGCAGTAATGCAGTCACGACAATCACTGAATCCTCAGCCACAACTCTGGCTGGGTCCAGCATCAGTCATGAGTGTACAGTTAGCAGGGGTGGCAAGGGTTTCCAAGACAGGGCTGTGAAGAAACCGGATTATATCTTAATTACCCAGGTGACTATTTTTAGCAAACCAAGAAGAATAGTCTTTTGTTTGTGTAAAGGGTATGCCACACTGAACAATATCGCTAACTGGGATCGCTAAAAAACGTCACTATTTAGCGATCCCGTTAGCGATGTTGTTCAGTGCGGCAGCTTCCAGCGACGAGCTTCCTGCTGTGATCTCGCTCGTCGCTGGAATCGTTCCGGACCCTATTTTCTCGTCGGCGCTCCCGCTGGGTAAGTATCTTATCGCTGTGTGGCACCTTTTCTTAGCGATTTAGCGGTACTTTGTACCGCTAAAGTCGTTAAGAAGATCGCTAACGGCGATAGCGTCGTTAACTATATCGCTAAATGTGGCCGCACTTAGCGATATAGAAACAATCCCGCTAGTGATCGCATTAGTATGCGTCGTTATTGTGATCGCTAGCGGGATTGTTTAGTGTGGCAGTACCTTAAGCCTGTAATAGTGACTTGTAGACTGATATTTCATATAACATAGTGTGCTCTTATCTTTAATGATTAGTGATGTTTGCATGCTAATTATGCTTTGTATTATGGAGCCAGTTTGTTGACTTCGAAAGCAGAGAGGGAATATGCAAATAGATTAAGTAATAGGGTAATGCTACTTGATCTCATCACCATTGTTCCCCTTATCTGGATACTGGACTGAAGGACACTTATTAAATCTAAAAATAGGTTACATGCTTCTGTATAAAGTGACTCAGAGACAGAGAGAGACAGCCAGAGATTCTGCCAAGACATATAAATCCAGAGACCCAGAGACAGGACAGCAGCCAATATCATGGCACCATCACGAGGGATACGGATCTATCATTCTACAGGAAACAACATAAGGGTTTTCGGCTCCGGTTGGAAGAGCACAGATCTGCTCCATTGACCATCACTGGACTATGCATACGTTTGGAGAAACCCAGGATTGGGACTCGCTGGTCACCCGGCTCCATGGAGATGTTTGGATAAGCCAGGTTGTGACTCTGGTGTCAACTGGCCTTGTACCTTGTATGGACTCATTAGACTGTCATGTTCCTATGCTTGTCGTTACCTCCTCTCTGTGTGTGTACTACAGGTTGGGTAGCTGACCCTGGGAGCTCTAACATTACATCTGCCATTATCCTGGCGGGTCAGTGAGGTGACTTGGTGATGTGATCATTTGGGTAGTGTGCTGGACTGTTCTATGTGTTATCTGCCTGTTTTGTGGTTCAATAAAGCATTGCCACACTGTTTACCCTCACCCTGTGTTGTTTGAGTATCGTTATGCCCATGTTAAAGGGAAAGCGAGCTTTTGACTGGACGATCCCTGGTCCATGCGGTTCCAGCTAGTGGACTCGGGGCGCCCGCCGACCCCCCGTGTCTCCTCATGGGCATTTTTTGAGACAGCAAATGATTACCCAACATAAGTAAATTAGTAAAAAAAAGAGTCAGCAGCGGCAAACATTGCAATATTTTGATAACTACATGCATGAACCTCCACATGTGCGATCAACATGCCTTAGTGTGGGAATCTTGCTGCCCTAAAATACCAACTAGTGAGCCTTGCTAACCACTGGCTGTCCCATCAACCGCATCTGATGCTTTCTTCTCCTCCATTACCGTGCCAAGTGTTCTCACACAGGTCTTCAGCCACATAAAATCCACTTGTTTACCCGCTACAGTCGAGGTGAGTGAGAGCCCAACAACTGTTATGTTACTGAACCAGGAGCCAACCTGTTAGGAGCTCAGTTGCAACAACTTTATTAAAATAATGGATTGCAACCGAACCCGGGGTCCGCGGTGCAGCTAGAGATGCTGCGGCTGAACACCCCTCGGGTATGAGGGTGAAAACTCACAATGGAAATATAAGGTCTTGCCTGTGTTACTTCACAGTAAGCAAGATATAGGATTTGCACTATCTCCGTTAACGTCACGGGAGATGTGCTGCAGACTGGCATAGACGTAGCCCTGTTAACTGCACAGAAGCCACTTGCCGGATATTGGATTTGCCCTATCTCCGTTAACCTCACGGGAGATGTGCTGCAGGCTGGCGTAGACGTAGCCCTGTTAACTGCACAGAAGCCACTTGCCAGCCGATTAGGAAGTGCATGCGACTCACTCCAGGAGTACGTGCTGCCAGCTGGTGTGCGACTGGACTGAGCAACTCTCTGTTCAGCTGGCAGGCGATGCCCAGGTTACGCGCCCCGCAGTCTGCTCAGGGTGTATCGCTACCCTCTTGTTGGAGCTAGACTGAGCCACATTGGCTACTTGCCTGGCATAAGCTAACCTGCCTGAAGGACCTGTGCTAATTAGCCGAGCGAACTCTGGCATCGGCAGGTCTCGGAGAGCAAAGCTAGAGAGTACGTGGAGCCCAGATTCTGGTACGTCCACACATGAGCACGACCTATTTAGTATGATCTGACCGCATCGCCTCGCCTACAGCCAGGCTATTTAAGGGCTAAGCCCTGCCCCCAGCCATCTCGTCAATCGCATCACTGATGACGTCACCCGTGTCCAATCAGGCGGTGCCAGGTCACCGGATCAGCTGACATCAAATCACCAATCACGGTCTGCCATGTCATGGGCATGCTCAGTGCAGGAAATCCTGGACTTAGGCTGTGGCAGCCCTGTTCCTCTCTGCAACCTATGCTTAAAGCTACTAGGAACAAGGACCCTTGCAACAGCTTGTTCTTCTCTTGTATTGGCTAGGCATCAGGACCGATGGCGAAGCTGAGTAGCATCTGCCCTGGCTGGACCAGGATGGGAGACCACAGACTCCTCAGATCCAAGTTCAGATCCAGCTGTCGCCCGATGCCTAACACAACCTGGTGGTGGCCCTGCACTGGTGCAACCTCCCACACAAGCCTTGCATGGCTCATGTCCTCAACCTGGGGGTATAGCAATTTCTCCGCCACCATCCCTCCCTGGATGTACTGCTGCAGAAAGCTGATATGTGCTGATTTCCGACGATCGCATTTTGCAGGTCACTGACTTGCATTGCTACAGATGTCTTATGGTTAACAGTTTGATTTGCGATGTTCTGACTCAGGGGAATTCTGCTTTGCACATAATGCAGTGACTGTGGCAGTAGCGACAAGGCCTGGTGCAGTATGTCCTTTTGCATAGAGTGTGTCAACGCAGTACAGACATGGTGCAAATCACGTTTGCGGAGTGGGCACAGATGAAGGACCTCTGCATCCTTCTGTACAGTTTTGAAATGGCTACTACGATGGTTAGCATTGATGATGCCATCATCAGCACCACTATTTCAGTCATCTACATGCGGTCTTTGCAGAAGTGGGTGCCATGGGAGGGTGGCTTACAGCAATCGAGGAGGGCTCATAGTACAAGAGAAACTGTTAGTGAAGGTGCAGTAGCCAAGGAACAAATGGAGGAGGACAAGGTAATGGACGTGCAAAAGTCAGGAGATAAAGAGGATAATGATCCCCTCTATGCTGTCAGTGGTTGTTGGGAGGGGACTGAGGAAACAACCCTGAGTGTTACCCCACCACCAACACCTCATGGAAGCGTGGACACATGAGTGCCTTGTTGCTGCACTATCTTCAACATGATTCACATATTCTTAGGGTTAGAAATAGTGCTGGGTTGCCAATCTGTTAGATTCATGGCACAAGAGTAAATTTAGCCAGATGTTTCCCCTCCTGGAAAGGGACGCGCACATGCTGGAGTATTGAAACACACTAGTACACAATCTTAAGATTGGTTTTCCTCAAGAAAGCAGTGAGGCACACACTGTGCATGACAGTTCTAGACATCCAATCTTGGACGTCATCACATAAACATTAGCAGCAGCAACGGTATAAGTGGCACAAACAATTTCTGTGAGTCGTTTCGCACATCTTTTTAGACCATCTGTGCACCAGCAAAACAGAGTACAAATCTGACATGCTGTCAACGACTGGAGAGGATGGCACAGAAGTATTTGGAGCTCAATATCAATGCCATCGGGGAGGTTGGACCCTTTTGAATTTTGGTCTTCAAAAATGGAAGAGTAACCTGAGCTTGCCTGTCACACCTTGGAGCTTTTGTCAAGCCAGGCAGCCAGCATTCTCTCAGATCGTGTCTTCAGCGCTGCTTGTGTCTTGATGGATAAGTGCATCCTGCTGTCCACTGAAAGTGTAGACCCCCTAACTTTCTAACTTTCGTCAAAATGAACAAGTTATGGATCTCCAATGACTTTTGCATCTCAGTCGCAGACTGGGCAGACTAGGTGATGGTGTAGTTTTTAGTGTCATGCATTGATCTCGAATTATTGCAGTCTGTGTCACTTTTGTGATGTCTTCTGTGTCTGCTATTGATACTGCTGCTGATGTTACAAACAATTTTTTGAAATGTGGAGTCTCCAAGTTGGATCTCCATATGGTGGGTTGTCTGTAGTGAAAGGTGTGTCAGAGGCCTGTTATATTGTTTCTACTCTGTGGAAATTGATGCCACTTAAGTGGTGTTTGACAATAATTTTTTTAAATGTGGAAACTCCAAGTTGGGTCTCCATCTGGTGGGTTGCCAGTGTAAGTCTGGCTCCCAGACAGGCAGAACTGCACTTAGTTTTAGTCAACTACCTGTGTTACTTTGCTTACATTTTTCTACCAGTACCAATAGTACTGTATGAAACTGATGTTTACTCCATCTGAGTGTGGCTGGAATAAAAAAAAAAATAATTAAGGGTTTTGCATGAGGTTTCAGGACTCCAAGCAAAGAAGGGTTACATCACTTCCTGAATCACCAGGCCTTAATTTAAACTTCAATTGCAAGCTGCAAATGCTGGTCCGCATCCCCAAAGGCTTCCAATTGGCACGGTGCGGGTCACTGACGTCACATATACTTTTTCCTTGACCCGCACCAATGCCAGGTTTGCCAGAAGTGACGGGATCACGGCCCCGGACCCGCCCCCATGCTCTCCATTAATGCGGCGGAGATGATATCCAGTTTTGGAGGGGTTATTTATAGCCCCACATATTGCAGCAACCCACAGAAGGCCCCCGAAGAAGCCCATAGCGCGACCCGTGCATTGGGGCTAAGAACCTAGTGTGCACCTCATTTGTGTTCCACATGATTAAGCCCTGTATTTAGCACATTAATAGGCATTTTGCACTATTTTCAGACTATGAGTCTTGATACCAGATATTTTCTTCTATTGTGCACTGGAATTGTGGGTATATTATGAGATATTGTTCAGACTTCTGGCATTTCTTGCTAGCACACATGCTATCCCACTCCATCTCTCCAATGGGGCAGTCTCTGGTACATGCAATATGACACACACAATCATCTGAATTTGTGAGCCTTAGAGATTTTTTGCATACATTACTATCAATTTGCATGGTCCCGCTTTGTTTTTCATTTCTGTCATCACCATTTACCCATCTTTACTACTGTAATGTTGTTTATGTTTTTTTGTATGTTCAATAAAATTTTGTAATTTTTATCAAGGTTGTTATAAATTTATACATTTTTTGGGGCACTATACTCCGAAATTTTCCGCAGGAACTAAATGCTGGGCCAGATCCTGATACCTCATGCATGGCCCATGGCTGACTGGTGCTGTGCCATTAGCAAATTTCTACTGTGAGTCAATTGATGCTACTTTTCATGGTGTCTGCCTCTAATTGTAGCTGTTTGGGTAGCTTTTTGTCACCCCTTAAGGTGTTGTGAATGCATTTGGTTTGGCCTCCCAGTAAGTCGTCGAACCATTCAGCAAACGTCTAAACGTTCTGCGAATCGAACTGAACCGAACCTTGAAAGGTTCACTCATCTCTGCTCTTTACTAGAGATGAGTGAACTTGTTCGGAAAAATTTCGCCAATCCCAACTTCGGCATGAACATTGCACATTCAGTTTCAGATCCCGAGCATTTTTCTCAAATTCGTTAAAGTTTGGTATATTATCGCATTTCCACTAATTCTTTTGTTAGGACTTTGGCCACAATAGTGGTGCTGAATGGTGAGCAGGGGGGGTGATGTGTTTGATGAGGGGATAGGGTGAGGAGAGGTCAGCAGATCAGGGGACTATTATTCATTTTTTTTTTAGTAAATAATGTGTGGAGATTACAGCAGCCAATCAGGACTCAGAAACCATCCACATCATCCAGACACAAGGGCTTGTGTCATCGGCTGCCAAAGTGACATATTGTTCTCTATATAAAAAACAGACATGTGGCTTCGGAATCATTTTGCGAATGTAACATTACTGTACAGTGAGGTTTCTGCTGCTGCAAATTGTCAGATAGCTAAGCTATTCTCAGCTGGTTCAGATAGATAGGATCCTGTGTCAAAATGACTTTCCAGCATATAAATCTGGAGTGCTAATTCTGTGGTGCAACCACAAGTCGCCACTTCAGTATGTAAATCCATAGTGCTGCTGATTCTGTGGTACAGTGACCAGTCGCCACTTCAGCATATAAATCCGTAGACCTGCTGATTCTGTGGTACAGCGGACAGTTGCCACTTCAATATATAAATCTTTTGTGCTAATTGTGCGGTACAGCTACCAGTTCACATTTCAGCATATTGGTCCTTTGTGCTAATTGTGTGGTCCAGCCACCACTCCACATTTCACATGTCAATCCTTTGTGCTAATTATGTAGTCCCATTCCCAGTCCACATTTCAGCATATAAATCCTTTTTGCTAATTGTATGGTCCAGCCAACAGTCACATTTCAGCATCTAAATCCTTTGTGCTAATTGTGTGGTCCAGCCACCAGTCCACATTTTAGCATTTAAAAGTTTTGTGCTTATTCTGTGGTCTAGCCACACTATATCATCAAATAAATACTGATTGTTAATTTAGTGATAGGTGACTGACAGATCTGGACATAGGGTTGTGAAACAGCTGGTTAAAAGAGGGGAAGGGTACATCCAACATGAGAGGGAAAAAGAGAGGTTATGGTGGAAGGTGGAATTGGCGTGGTGTTCGACGTGTACGTGGCTTAGGTGTTAATGTTACTTAAAGCTCTACTGAACAAACACAAGCTCCTCCTATCCAAAGACTTTAGTGGTGTGTGCATTTTGAAATGTGGAAACTTCAAGTTGAGCCTCCATCTGGTGGGTTGCCTGTAGTGGAATGGGTCTCAGGCCACCATTATACTATTTCTACTCTGTGAAAATTGATGTCACTTTAGTGGTGTGCACCAATATTTTTTTGGAAATGTGGAGACTCCAAGTTGGGCCTCCATCTGGTGGATTGTCTGTAGTTGAAGGAGTCTCAGAGAATCAGGCCTACACCTGTCACTCACCCACCTCTTAATTATGAGCTTTTAAACTAGATACAGATTGGGATAAGTATTGTTCCTGTGGTGCTTCCTGATGAAGGAGTCTTGAACTCTGAAACGCATAGAATAATAAAGCCACATGTATTAATATCAGATATCAGGGCTCCCAGCACAGCAGGTCTACACTGGTCACTCATCCACCTCTTAATATTAGCTTAATTCAAATCTGTAAATGCTGGCCCAGACTCTGACTCATGCATAGCAAATGCCTGACTGCTGCACCATTATAAAATTTCTACTGTGGGTCAATTGATGCCACTTTTCCTAGTGTGTACCCCTAATTTTTGGAAATGTTTGGACTCTAAGTTTGGTCTCCTTCATGTATGTTGCCTGAATTTGGCAGGGCTCTCAAAGCACCAGGCCCTGTCACTCATCCACTTATTATTGATCAATGTTTAAACTAAAAAGTCTGGTCCAAGCCCTGTCCCATGTATCCATGCTGCACAATTATTCTATTTGTACTGTAGGTCAATTGATGCCATGTTTCCTGGTGTATGCCCTTAATTTGGGCTATTTTGGCAGCTTTTGGGCCCCCATAAAGAAGTTGTTTATGCTTTTGGTTTTGCCTTCTATTGAATTCAGTGGGGTTCAGATACCGAGTGCTAGACCCGATTAACGAGTATAATGGAAGTCAATGGGAAATGCAAGCATTCCCCCCCATTCTCGGAGGTCTGGAGGGGTCAAAAAAAATTGCTTAAGTCTATGAAAACAGCACTGAAATGGCATGGGGACAGCATGGAAAAGACCCCTGATCTCTGATAAGGCTGGGCTGTGAAGCATCCCCCTTTAGCTTCTTGCTTCATCTGAACTTGCTCCACCTGCAAAGCCTCCTCTTTAATTGTGATCAGCGAGCGTTTCAGAATACGAAGAAGGGGGGTGGTCATGCTGCTTATGTTGTCATCCCTGCTCACCATCTTGGTCGAATCTTCAACGTTTTGGAGAACCACACAGAAGTCAGACATACATGCCCACTCATCAGCTCTTATGTGTGGAAGCTGACCGGAATACGGGCAGGCATGTTGTAGCTGGTATTAAACTACTGCCCTCTGCTGCGACATATCCTTGCCAACATATGTAACATTGAGTTCCAATGCGCAATAACATCGCACACCAGTCGATGAGCTGGAAGATGCAAATGCTTCTGCAGAACTGCCAGGGAGGTGGCAGCTGTAGCTGACTTACGTAAATGGGCACACATGAAGCGTACTTTAAAAGGTAGCTCACGCAGATCTGTACTCTACTCCTCTTTGGTCAGAACCTCATTTGGAATACTGTGTCCAGTTTTGGGCACCACGTTTTAAAAAAGACATCAACAAATGGAGCAAGTTCAGAGAAGAGCACCAGAATGGTGACGGTCTGCAAACCATGTCCTATGAGGAACGGTTGCAGGATTTGGGAATTTTTAGCTTGCAAAAAAGAAGACTGAGAGGAGACTTAATAGCTGTCTACAAATATCTCAAGGGCTGTCACATTGTAGAAGGATCATGTTTATTCTCATTTGCAAGGAAAGACTAGAAGCAATGGGATGAAACTGAATGGGAGGAGACACAGATTTGATATTAGAAAAACTTTTGACAGTTAGGGTGATCATGAGTGGAACAGGCAGCCACGAGAGGTGGTGAGTTCTCTTCAATGGAAGTCTTAAACAGAGGCTGGACAGACATCTGTCTGGGATGATTTAGAGAATCCTGCTTTGAGCAGGGGTTGGACCAGATGGCCCAGGAGGTCCCTTCCAACTCTACTATTCTATGATTCTATGAGTAGGTTTAGAGAAACCACTAAAAAACTAACTTGAGCACGTGGGCAAGGCATGGTCTTTGTGTGAGTTTGCAAGCTTCAGAGTCGCCTCTAGGTTACTGCTATTCTCACATATGACCAAGTCTGGTTGTAGGTTCAGGGCCAGCCACAGCCTTTCAACATCTCTGCAGCAGTGTGTGGTTTTGTCACTAAGCAGATTAGCATCAGCAGAGCCTAAGTCACTTGGTGGAGGCATTGCTGCAATGTTTCCCAATTTGCTACTGATGTTGGACTTGGAGATGGAGGTTAGGAGGAGGAGGAGGTGCAAGAAGTGCTGTAGAATGTGGGGGAAACCCTGAGGGATCCAGGGTCCGCAATCCTCAGTGCTTTGTTAGCATGTGTTCCATCCCAGGATCCGACTGAGAAATGTAGCGTCCCTTGCCACAATCACTTGCCCATGTGTCTGTAGTTAAGTGGACTCTCCCAGTCGCAATGTTGGTGAGGGCACGGCTGATGTTATGGGACATGTGCTTGTGTAAGGCGGGGACGACTCATCAGGAGAAAGAGTGGCGGTTGGGGACCGAGTACCAAGGGACGGCTGCCGCCCTGAGGTTGCGGAAAGCTTCCATCTCCACAAGCCTAATTGGAAACATTTCCAGAGAAAGCAATCTGGAAATGTAGCCGTGTAGTATTGTGGCATGTGGATGAGTGACTGCGTATTTACGCTTGTATTCCAAGGATTGAGGTAGGAACAACAGAACACTGCTCTGGGACAAGGACATGGATGTGGGTGTTGATAGTGGTACAAGTGTGCAATGACAACTGCAGGGTGAGAGGCATCTTCGCCTGTGTCATGGACAGGTGATTGGCTTGCATGTAGAATAGGAGAAGAGGCAGTGGTTTCACCCGCAGACACTGTTTCTGGAACCTGGCATTCAGCCCAACTAGTCAGGTGCTTTGCTGTCATGTGTAGTTGTGCTGCCCTTGCAGATGTTGGCATGACAGATGTTGCAAATTGCCTTTTTTTTGGTTGACTGGGCTGTCTTTATAAAAAAATGTCAGACTCGGGAATACCTAACCCTTGGTTTGGCAACTTCACCCATGTTAGTGCTGTGAGGAACAGTTGGCCACCTTATGGCTCTAGCAACCCCACTGCCTCTTCCTGCCTTTTGTGGTGTTGTGGATACTTCCCTTCTGTACTGCTATCCTTCCCAGGTTGGATTAGTGACTATATCATTCACCACCTCTTCTTCCACCTCTGCACCCTTGTCCTTCTCCAGAGTTGCTGACTTAACAACATCACTTGTTGGCAATCCTGTCTCCTCATCATCCATCTTTTGCAACAGTAATTGGATTATCCCACCGTCACCTACTTTTGACTATGGTTGCTCAAACACTTGGGCATTGCTACCTGCATTCTCCTCATATCCAGCATGAAACAGGCAGGGTGAGAGGTTAGAATCTATAGATGGAAATTTGAACAGCTCTTTGGAGAGTCCAAGTGTGGGATCAGTTGTCTCCAGGCAGTCAGCATAGTGGGAGGAAGGAGGATCAGGGTGAGGATTATGTGGTGCAGAATCACTTCTACTGAGACTGGACTGTGTGGTAGACAGGGTGGTGCTGTCAAAGTGACTGGAGGCATTATCTGCTATCCATCCAACAAACTTTTCACACTGGTTTGGCTTCAAGAGTGGTGTTCCGTGCTCCCCTAAAAAGTGGGCCAGGTAGCTAAGTTGACATCATGTGTGTTTTTGTTGTGCTCCTGCAGCAGACACAGTTTCACCTTACCCATGGCCTTGACTTCTGCGCTTAGATCAGCATCACATTCACTTCAAGTCTCTTACCACAAGCCTTGCCCATTTTAAATTGCGTTTATTTCTCTGCTAAAAAAACTTTGCAGGATTACTATTGCAGGAAAATGTGCACACCTCAGATGGACTTGCTACACTGCAGTATCAATATAGATATGCTATTGCTAACCAACCAAGTCTGATTGTATGCTTTTGACACACAACTGGTGCAGCATGAATGGTGTATAATATTTTTTGCTGAAAAAACTTTGCATGATTAGGGTTCCAAGAAAATTTGCCCACCTCAGATGGACTTGTTAGACTGCAGTATCAATATAGCGATGCTATTGCTAACCAACCAAGTCTCACTGTATGCTTTTGACGCACAACTAGTGCCGTATGAATGGCATATAATTTCCCCGATGAAAAAGTTTGCAGGATTAGTGTCTCTGGAAATTTTGTTGACTTTAGATGGGCTTGTTGCACTGCAGTAGCAATATAGTGATGCCATTGCTAACCAACCAAGTCTGGCTGTATACTTTTGAATTTCCGCAAAAAATCAAATCTGATTTGCATGAATCCATTCAAATTGTGGCCACCATTTTGTTGTTTTCTGAGGACCAGTTAGGGGTTTAAAAGAAATGAACAGCTAAACTGAAATTTCTTCAGTCCTCCATATACTTTTCCCAATGCCACCTAGTTCTCTGATCCTTACTCTTCAGACTTCTTCTCATTCAAGCCTCCAGCACGGTCGCTTACTAGGTTCTATGCTAACAAAAGATGTATGATTCAGGTTATTGACATCAATGGCATGTGTCACTGTCGGCAGCGGATTATTTAGGATACTCTCCAAGCATGTGAAAACAGAGCTTCTTTATTCAGGAACAATCAGGAACAATATATGATAAGCTTAATAAGTCAGGAATAAATCATTTGTGTGTCTCTATCTGTCTGTGCAACATCTACACCAGGCACAAATGTGTCATAAAGCCCGGGTCTCACGTAGCGATACACCAGCGATCCCGACAACGATCAGGATCGCTGGTGTATCGCTACATTATCGCTGCTGAGCTGCCAAAAAGGCAGCTCAGGCAGCGATCAGCACAGTGACACTGCGGGTAAACATTGCTTAGTTACCCGCAGTGTACGTTGGATATCAGCGCCCTGGTGCAGGAGCTGGTAACCAAGGTACACATCGGGTTTCCAAGCGCTGCGCGGTGCCTGGAAACCCGCTGTGACCCTTGGTTACCAGCTCCCTGCATCAGGGCGCTGGTATCCAAGGTAC
>JARQOD010003356.1:24751-65870 GCA_033576555.1 Oophaga sylvatica | reverse complement strand
TATCAGCTTTGTTCGGCCAGAGGGCTTAGAGCTCTTTTGGTCAAATTATGAGCTGGTAAAAGAGGAGCCCGGCTGGCGAGGGTTTGCTGTGGAGGCAATTTCTCGCCAAAGTGGGCCAAAGAAAGTGACCGTTTTAACATGTAATGAGTCCCTTTCTGGCGTTGACATAATGACCTGGTTGAGCCGGTACGGCGAGGTTGTGGAGGTCCCTAAAAAGAATCGGGACGATTTTGGCATCTGGTCAGGAGGCTGGACCTTCATGGTAAAGTTGAAGCGTTCAGGGGGCACTGTCACCCACATCCCTTCCTCGGCTTTCCTGGGAAGGGATCGTATTCTGGTCTTCTACCAGGGGCAGCCGAAGGTCTGCCACAGGTGCGGTGATCCTCGCCACTTCAGCGCGGGCTGCAAGGTGCAGAAATGTGCCTTGTGTGGCAAGGTGGGTCACCTCGCCGCGTCCTGTGGTGTCATTCGATGTCACCTGTGTGGTGATCTAGGTCACCCGTTCAGCCGCTGCCCTCGTTCATTCTCTAATGCTATGGCCAGCCGGGCGGAGGGGAGCCGCGAGGAAGTTCTTGGCGGTGCAACTTCTGCGGGGGTTGACGGTGGCGGCAGGGGAGGAGCTGAGGGGCCGATGAGGAATGGCAGGGCTAGGGGCCCTCTTACCAGCGGAGGAAGGCAAGGCGTCAGGAGGGCAGGGGGCAGGAGGAGCCCCGGGAAACTGGGGTAATGACTGCCCCTCCTCCGAGGCGACGGCCCATGTCACTGAGGCCCCGGGGGAGGAAACGGTGAATGAGGAGATCAGTCGGATGGAGAATGAGGAAGTGGCTGATCTCTCAGATGCCTCACAATATGAAAGTTTTGATGAGGATGGAGGGGAACAGCCAAAAGAAATGGGTGACAAGGGTACCAAGAGTGCAAAAATAAAAAAAGAAGAAGAAAAAGGTGGAAAATCTTCTTCCTGACCAAGGTGCCTAAGGAAGGTCCCACCTACTCCCCTCTGATCTCCCTCTCCAACCGGTTCCAAGCCCTTGATGACCCTGCTGAGATGGGGGTCGGGGGTGAGGTTCCGGAGGTAACATCTGGAGGGTCTTTGGGAGGGGGCGGAGTCCCTTCTCCGGAGGGTATGTCTTTTTCAGGAGGTGGGGCCAACCCTGCGTCCGGAGATGAGAAAGAGGTGGGGGGATGGATACCTCTGTCTCTTTGAAAAGAAGAGGGGGGGCTTCATCGTCCGGAGATGAGCGGGCTAGGAAAAAGGGTGGGGGGAAGAAAAAGGCCATCTAACTCGATCACTCATGACGGCGGCACCCACCCCGTTGACTCTGGCGACCATTAATGTCGCTAGTATAAAGTCAGATGCGGCTAGATTTGCGGCCTTTGATTTTCTCACCCGATTTGAGGCTGACATTTTGTTTTTGCAGGAGACCAGACTTACGGATATGGGGGCCATACGCAAGGCGGAGAGTGAGTGGAGGTGCGGGTCCTCGTACTGGTCTCTTGCGGCCGAGCCGTGTAGCGGGGTGGCAGTCCTTTTTAAGACTGCATCGGTTGAATGCCGGAGAGTTATCGAGGTAGAAATGGGTAGGTGCCTGGTCTTAGACGTCTTCATGAGGGGACAGGAGCTTCGGCTCATTAACATCTATGGTCCACAGTCAAAGTGGGACCGTAAATGTCTCTTCCTGAAGATTAAGCCCTATCTTTTTACGAGTCGGCAGGTGGTCTTTGGAGGTGACTTTAACACTGTCACAAGGCTTCGTGATAGGGGAGGGTCCATTGACGGCTGGCTTATGATAGTAATACTCTTAATAGCATAGCTAGTGACGCTCGCCTGGTGGATGTCCACATCCGGCACACCCCAGGTCACTGTGGTTTCACCTTTCATAGAGGTAGCTGTAGGTCTAGGATAGACAGGTTTTTTTTGAAGGAGGAAGCCATCTCTTCAGCAGTGTCCGTTGTTGAGGTGGAGTTCTCCGATCACTGTCTGATTTCTTTTTCTCTGAATGTTTCAGAAACCCCTCGGATGGGAAAGGGACTATGGAAGCTGAATTCGTCCCTCTTGGAAGAAGCAGAGATAAGACAATCCTTTGAGGACTTTCTTCAGAGCCAGGTACCGCTTTTGGATCTCTGTAGCGATAAGTCAGAGTGGTGGGAGATCTTCAAGGAACGGGTTGCGAGTTTCTTCCGCCAGCTCTCGAGCCACAGGAGCCTGAGCAGGTACCGCCTGTATCAGGAACTGAGGAGGAAACTCGAACATCTCGTCTCGGCTGGAGGTGACCGTGAGGAGATCTCCAGAGTGAAGTCTTTACTCAAGAGGTGTCAGTACGATAGGCACACATCTTTGGTTTTTGAGAGGGATTTCGGGAGGTACCGCTCGCCCGACCCCTACAGAAACTGTAAGATGTCAGTGAGTTGTAAGGTGGTGACAGGACTGATCGACAGTACGGGTTCCCTGAACAGATCCAAATCAGGGATCCTGGAGGTGATCAGATCTTTCTACTCACACCTCTTGGGGAAGAGGGATCTGGATCGGAACGTGATGTCGGCTTTCCTGGCCGAAGCCATCCCTGAGCCAGGGGATGACCCCTCGCTTCACGTTTTGACAGAGGCAATCAGGGAAGAGGAAGTGCGACTGGCCATTGATGGGCTTCGGCCTAAGAAATCGCCAGGTCTGGATGGCTTAACATCCAAGTTTTATAAGACCTTTAGGGACTCCTTGGTCCCCCTCTTGACTGAGGTGTTTAACGAGTGTCTCTCCTCGGGCGCTCTTTCCCGGTCAATGAGGCAGTCAGCCCTGATTATCCTGTCAAAGGGTAAAGACTCGTCCCGTATTGAGAATTGGCGTCCCATAGCGCTTCTCAATACGGACCGGAAGGTTCTGGCAAAGGTGCTGTTCAATCGGCTGGTGAAGTTTGCACCCCGGCTCCTTTCGGGGGCCCAGCATTGCTCTGTTCCAGGCCGCAGCACTTTTAGTGCAGTACTCGGTGTCCGAGAGGCAGTGGAGCAGGGTAGGGCTGGCCACTGGAAGGGGTACTTGCTGTCTTTAGATCAGGCGAAGGCTTTTGATCGGGTTAACCACGAGAACCTCTGGTCCGTCCTTCTGAGGTACGGTCTGCCTGGGGGGTTTGTAAATTGGCTAAAGATCCTGTATGCGGGGGCAGAGACTTTCCCGCTCGTGAATGGTTGGTCTGGCCACCCTTTTGAGGTTGGGTCTGGGGTCCGCCAGGGCTGTCCGTTGAGCCCGCTGTTATACGTGTTCGCGATAGATCCCCTTTTAAGGAGGATTGAGCGCGGGCCGTTGGCGGGAGTCAGGATGGACCAGGCGGCCCCAGAAGCCACTCTGAGGGTGGTAGCGTATGCTGATGACGTCTCCCTTTTCGTATCCTCGGGTGAGGAGGCGGAGTGGGTCATGTCTGAGGTTGGTCGCTACTCGGAGGCTTCTGGGTCCGGAATTAATCAGGAAAAGTGTGAGAGTCTCTGGCTGGGAGGGGGAGATCCTAGTTTCGGTCTCCCGGACACTCTTCCAGAGCCTCAGGCATCAGCAAAAATCCTAGGCATCGAATTTGGCCCGGGGGACTACCCCCAGCAAAATTGGGAGGGCAGACTCAGGATCGCCGCCCAGAAGGTGGACCAATGGAAGGGTTGGTCTTTGACCCTGAGGGAAAGGGTTAGCCTGGTTAAGGGTTTTTTGCTACCCTTGTTAATATACCTGGGCAGTGTCTGCATGTTGCCAGAGCCGCTCTGGACACGGGTCTACAGCCTGTTTTTCCAAATGTTATGGGGAAATAGGCTGAACCTAGTCAAGCGAGAGGTCACATATCGCACAAGGAGACTAGGAGGGTTGGGTATGGTCAACCCAGTGGTGTTTCTAGTAAACACTTTTGTCAAGACTAACATCGCCAACCTCTGGTCAGAGAGGGCTCCTCCGTGGGTATTCTCCTGCAGGGGATGGCTTCGGCCCTTCTTCCAGGAATGGGAGACAGGAGGGCAAGTGAAGGACCTGCGCACACCGCATGGGCATCTCCCGGCTTACGCTACCCCGGTTCTGAAGGTGATCCGCCGGTGGGGTCTGGGAATGTGGGAGATCAGGACCATGTCGAGGAAATTCCTTGACAGGAGGGTCCTGTTGACCCATTTCCAGAAGCCTCTGGTGCTCAAAGATTGCCCAAGTCGGGATCTGGAGGGCGGGCTGAGGTTATTGAATTCTGCACGGGTCCCCTTGAAGTTTTGGGACTTGGCTTGGCGCTGCTTCCACGGGAAACTGTATGTAAGGGACAACCTGAAGTGTAGAACTCCGAAGATCGGGGTTGTCCCCGTGAGGAGTGTTGCGACACGCTGGAAAGCATGGAGCACTTCCTCCTTCAGTGTCCTTTTAATGCAGGGGTCTACAACAGGGTGGGTGCTTCCATAGGCTGGCCTCGGCTGGCACACCTTTCCTATGCGGAGTGGGCATATGGGGCATTCGGATCCCTGGGTGGCCGAGATCGGGGCACTTTATTTCTAGTCAGTTTAGTCGTCAGGTTTTACACGTGGAACGCACGGTGCTTAGTGTCAACTCAGCAGAAAATCCTCCCCCGGGACGAGGTTGTTAGGAACATTCTGGATGGCCTGGTGAAGGTGCGCTCTCTGGAGTATGACAGGCTGGGTGCAGCGAGGGCCTCTCTTCTCTGGAGAGGGTTCTCATTTAATGTACCCTAGGGCCTAGATAAGCAGGTAAGTGGTAGGGACAGGTAGATAGCTTCAGTAGGGACAGGTAGATAGTTAGGGACAGGACAGGGACAGCCGAGGGACAGTTAGGTAGGCACGCGGTGAGTTAGGTAGGGTAGTAGGGTCAGGCAGGGAGAGACAGGGAAAGGTAGGTAGATAAATAGGGACAGATGTTTAGGCAGGTAGGGACGGCTGGTAGAGTAAGGATTGTTAGGATAGAAGCCTGTCATCTCCGGGTTCCTGGTGACGGGCTGAGGGCTTTTCACTGTCAGATTTTTGTTTTGCAGAAGTGAATTACTGATATAGGGCTTACAGGCCCCAATCCTGGCTCTGGGGAAGTGTTGTAATATAGAGTGTTAGGTTGTATTGTATTGTATAGTATTGTATTGTAAGATGTTCCTGGAGGTCATGAGTTCCTCAGTGAAGCTTATTTTTGTATTGTGTTGGGGGTTTTATGGTGGTGGGAGGGGGGTTGGTGGTAGGTTTGTAATAGTAGTATTTGCTGTGTAACTAAAAAAAAAAAAAAATATATATATATATATATATATATATATATAAAAGGAAAAAAAAATTGTGTGGTTTAGATAGATGTGTTTTAAGCCAGGTGGCTTTTGTGTTTCTTTTTGGGCGATGGACCAGAGTTTTCTTTGTCAGGTTTGGTGTGAAGTGTGTATGTGTGGTATTAATAAAATGTTTCTTCTCTCCTTGGGTGAGGTAACCTGGGGAGGAGGAGATCTGGAGGAAACAAAAAGTGAGATGAAGTCGGCTGCCATTCTAGGCTGAAGTCGCCTTTCTCAGATCGCAGTCGCTAAGCAGCTTGAGGCCGGGCAAGACAGGAATGGGAGACCGGCCGGGAATCCCTGGTGCAGCATCAGAGAGAAAGATGAAGGAGGAAGCTTCTCTGAGGAAGAAGACAGGTTTTGTTTTGGGGGGGGTTACTTTGAATGGGGGCAGTTATGCTGGACTCGGACTTTTGCTTGGACTGGGGGGGTAATGTTGGACTCGGATGGTTGTTTTGCTGGGGTTTGGATTTTTTTTCTTTATTAATTGTAAGTTTTGTATTTTTTATATTAAAAGAGTTCCCTATATACAGAGATACATAAGATCCTGTCTGCAGTCACCAGTAGGGGGAGCTCCCTGTATACAGAGATACATGATAAGATCCTGTCTGCAGTCACCACTAGGGGGAGCTCCCTGTATACAGAGATACATGATAAGATCCTGTCTGCAGTTACCACTAGGGGGAGCTCCCTGTATACAGAGATACATGATAAGATGCTGTCTGCAGCCACCACTAGGGGGAGCTCCCTGTATACAGAGATACATGATAATATCCTGTCTGCAGCCACCACTAGGGGGAGCTCCCTATATACAGAGATACATGATAAGATGCTGTCTGCAGCCACCACTAGGGGGAGCTCCCTGTATACAGAGATACATGATAATATCCTGTCTGCAGCCACCACTAGGGGGCGCTCCCTGTATACAGAGATACATGATAAGATTCTGTCTGCAGCCACCACTAGGGGGAGCTCCCTGTATACAGAGATACATGATAAGATCTGTCTGCAGCCACCACTAGGGGAAGCTCCCTGTATACAGAGATACATGATAAGATCCTGTCTGCAGCCACCACTAGGGGGAGCTCCCTGTATACAGAGATACATGATAAGATCCTGTCTGTGGACACCACTAGGGGGAGCTCCCTGTATACAGAGAGACATGATAAGATTCTGTCTGTGGACACCACTAGGGGGCGCTCCCTGTACATACATTGGTTTACTATAGCACTCACTAGTGCTGTGTCTGCAGGGAGTTCCCCTCTCTTGGTTGCTGTAGATTGCTGCTATGACAATGTGACCCATGTTATTGCTCATCTTCCATGATAGAAAGGACGTCATGAAATGATGGACCCTGGATAGATGGTAGATTTCTCTGGATATACATTATATGTGACGTTTACTGTCAGGGCCCAGTAGCTTTATACTGTGTCTCCTCCGTTCTCCGGAGCTGCCATGATGGACAGACAGCGATCACCGCAGGAGCTGCGGACTCAGGACTGGGGACGGCTATTGGGCTAACACTGAAGTAGTGACATGCGACCTTCACATACTCGGGGCCTCAGGTGGTGGACGGGGGGGCTGGCGGGGCGCGAGCCATCACTATAGGAGAACGTCAGCAAGAAGGACCCTCAGCCTCATGTTCTGCCTCTGGTGGTAAAACCAATGATATTTTGCCCCTCAGCCGCCGTCATGTGACATTATTGCGCCATTTCTTGGGTGTGAGATTCTCCAAACGCTTCACATCTCCGATACTTTCTTTCCAGGTTATTTTTGATTCTTTCCTGTATTTTTAGCCCAGGAGAAATTTTTCTCTCGTCCTCACCACGAGGAGTGATAAGCTCCGGGCTCTTCAGTTGTCGGTGTCTTCACGGCCGTTTCTTCCTTTATTTCGTGTCATTATCAGAGGATTACAGAGAAAATGTTTGATAAGAAGATGACAAATCGTCGTCTCGAAGTGACAAATTCCTGGATGGTGACGGTCATACTATCTGCAGATGTCAGAGAAATTCCACCTATGGATAAAGTATAACTCCCCCTATATAAAGTGTAACTCCACCGATATAAAGTGTAGCTCCACCTATGGATAAAGTATAACTCCCCCTATAGACAAAGTATAACTCCCCCTATATACACAGAGTAACTCCACCGATATAAAGTGTAGCTCCACCTATGGATAAAGTATAACACCCCCTATAGACAAAGTATAACTCCCCCTATATACACAGGGTAACTCCACCTATATAAAGTGTAACTCCCCTATAAACAAAGTATAACTCCCCCTATATACACAGAGTAACTCCACCTATATAAAGTGTAACTCCACCTATGGATAAAGTATAACTCCCCCTATAGACAAAGTATAACTCCCCCTATAGACAAAGTATAACTCCCCCTATATACACAGAGTAACTCCACCGATATAAAGTGTAACTCCACCTATGGATAAAGTATATCTCCCCCTATAGACAAAGTATAACTCCCCCTATATACACAGGGTAACTCCACCTACATAAAGTGTAACTCCACCTATGAATAAAGTATAACACCCCCTATAGACAAAGTATAACTCCCCCTATATACACAGAGTAACTCCACCGATATAAAGTGTAACTCCACCTATGGATAAAGTATAACTCCCCCTATAGACAAAGTATAACTCCCCTATATACACAGGGTAACTCCACCTATATAAAGTGTAACTCCCCCTATAAACAAAGTATAACTCCCCCTATATACACAGAGTAACTCCACCTATATAAAGTGTAACTCCCCCTATAAACAAAGTATAACTCCCCTATATACACAGGGTAACTCCACCTATATAAAGTGTAACTCCACCTATGGATAATGTATAATACCCCCTATAGACAAAGTATAACTCCCCCTATATACACAGGGTAACTCCACCTATATAAAGTGTAGCTCCACCTATGGATAAAGTATAACACCCCCTATAGACAAAGTATAACTCCCCCTATATACACAGGGTAACTCCACCTATATAAAGTGTAACTCCCCCTATAAACAAAGTATAATTCCCCCTATATACACAGAGTAACTCCACCTATATAAAGTGTAACTCCACCTATGGATAAAGTATAACACCCCCTATAGACAAAGTATAACTCCCCCTATATACACAGGGTAACTCCACCTATATAAAGTGTAACTCCCCCTATAAACAAAGTATAACTCCCCCTATATACACAGAGTAACTCCACCTATATAAAGTGTAACTCCACCTATGGATAATGTATAAACCCCCTATAGACAAAGTATAACTCCCCCTATATACACAGAGTAACTCCACCGATATAAAGTGTAACTCCCCCTATAGACAAAGTATAAACTCCCCTATAACACAGGTTAACTCCACCTACATAAAGTGTAACTCCACCTATGAATAAAGTATAACACCCCCTATAACAAAGTATAACTCCCCTATATACACAGAGTAACTCCACCGATATAAAGTGTAACTCCACCTAATGGATAAAGTATAACTCCCCCTATAGACAAAGTATAACTCCCCCTATATACACAGGGTAACTCCACCTATATAAAGTGTAACTCCCCCTATAAACAAAGTATAACTCCCCTATATACACAGGGTAACTCCACCTATATAAAGTGTAACTCCACCTATGGATAATGTATAATACCCCCTATAGACAAATTATAACTCCCCCTATATACACAGAGTAACTCCACCTATAATAAAGTGTAGCTCCACCTATGGATAAAGTATAACACCCCCTATAGACAAAGTATAACTCCCCCTATATACACAGGGTAACTCCACCTATATAAAGTGTAGCTCCACCTATGGATAATGTATAATACCCCCTATAGACAAAGTATAACTCCTCCTATATACACAGGGTAACTCCACCTATATAAAGTGTAGCTCCACCTATGGATAAAGTATAACACCCCCTATAGACAAAGTATAACTCCCCCTATATACACAGGGTAACTCCACCTATATAAAGTGTAACTCCCCCTATAAACAAAGTATAACTCCCCCTATATACACAGAGTAACTCCACCTATATAAAGTGTAACTCCCCTATAAACAAAGTATAACTCCCCTATATACACAGGGTAACTCCACCTATATAAAGTGTAACTCCACCTATGGATAACGTATAATACCCCTATAGACAAAGTATAACTCCCCCTATATACACAGGGTAACTCCACCTATATAAAGTGTAACTCCCCCTATAAACAAAGTATAACTCCCCCTATATACACAGAGTAACTCCACCTATATAAAGTGTAACTCCCCCTATAAACAAAGTATAACTCCCCTATATACACAGGTAACTCCAGCTATATAAAGTGTAACTCCCCTATAAACAAAGTATAACTCCCCCTATATACACAGAGTAACTCCACCTATATAAAGTGTAACTCCCCCTATAAACAAAGTATAACTCCCCTATATACACAGGGTAACTCCACCTATATAAAGTGTAACTCCCCCTATAAACAAAGTATAACTCCCCCTATATACACAGAGTAACTCCACCTATATAAAGTGTAACTCCCCCTATAAACAAAGTATAACTCCCCCTATATACACAGGGTAACTCCACCTATATAAAGTGTAACTCCCCCTATAAACAAAGTATAACTCCCCCTATATACACAGAGTAACTCCACCTATATAAAGTGTAACTCCCCCTATAAACAAAGTATAACTCCCCTATATACACAGGGTAACTCCACCTATATAAAGTGTAACTCCACCAATGGATAAAGTATAACTCCCCCTATAGACAAAGTATAACTCCCCCTATATACACAGGGTAACTCCACCTATATAAAGTGTAGCTCCACCTATGGATAATGTATAATACCCCCTATAGACAAAGTATAACTCCTCCTATATACACAGGGTAACTCCACCTATATAAAGTGTAGCTCCACCTATGGATAAAGTATAACACCCCCTATAGACAAAGTATAACTCCCCCTATATACACAGGGTAACTCCACCTATATAAAGTGTAACTCCCCTATAAACAAAGTATAACTCCCCCTATATACACAGAGTAACTCCACCTATATAAAGTGTAACTCCCCCTATAAACAAAGTATAACTCCCCTATATACACAGGGTAACTCCACCTATATAAAGTGTAACTCCACCAATGGATAAAGTATAACTCCCCCTATAGACAAAGTATAACTCCCCCTATATACACAGGGTAACTCCACCTATATAAAGTGTAGCTCCACCTATGGATAATGTATAATACCCCCTATAGACAAAGTATAACTCCTCCTATATACACAGGGTAACTCCACCTATATAAAGTGTAGCTCCACCTATGGATAAAGTATAACACCCCCTATAGACAAAGTATAACTCCCCCTATATACACAGAGTAACTCCACCTATATAAAGTGTAACTCCCCCTATAAACAAAGTATAACTCCCCTATATACACAGAGTAACTCCACCTATATAAAGTGTAACTCCACCAATGGATAAAGTATAACTCCCCCTATAGACAAAGTATAACTCCCCCTATATACACAGGGTAACTCCACCTATATAAAGTGTAACTCCCCCTATAAACAAAGTATAACTCCCCCTATATACACAGGGTAACTCCACCTATATAAAGTGTAGCTCCACCTATGGATAATGTATAATACCCCCTATAGACAAAGTATAACTCCTCCTATATACACAGGGTAACTCCACCTATATAAAGTGTAGCTCCACCTATGGATAAAGTATAACACCCCCTATAGACAAAGTATAACTCCCCCTATATACACAGAGTAACTCCACCTATATAAAGTGTAACTCCCCCTATAAACAAAGTATAACTCCCCTATATACACAGAGTAACTCCACCTATATAAAGTGTAACTCCACCAATGGATAAAGTATAACTCCCCCTATAGACAAAGTATAACTCCCCCTATATACACAGGGTAACTCCAGCTATATAAAGTATAACTCCCCCTATAGACAAAGTATAACTCCCCCTATATTTAGGGTAACTATACCTACATAAAGTGTAACTCCACCTACAGTACAGACCAAAAGTTTGGACACATCTTCTTATTCAAAGAAGCTCATCAAGAGAATGCCAAGAGTCTGCAAAGCAGTAATCAAAGCAAAGGTGAAGAACCTAGAATATAAGACATATTTTCAGGTGTTTCACACTTTTTGTAAAGTGTAATGTATAATTCCACATGTGATAATTCATAGTTTTGATGCCTTCAGTGTGAATGTACAATTTTCATAGTCATGAAAATACAGAAAAATCTTTGAATGAGAAGGTGTGTCCAAACTTTTGGTCTGTACTGTACATACACAGGGTAACGCCACCTAAAGGTAAAGTACAACTCCATCTATATATACAGGGTATCTACACCTATAAATAAAGTCTAACTCCCTCCATATAAACATGGTAACTTCACCTATATGTACAGTATAAAGCCGCCTATAGATGTCGTGTACCTCCACCCATACAGTACAGCTCCCCTATACATTTAGTGTAGCGCCACCATTTGCAGATTAGATTTATAAACCTCCCCGTGTCGGTTCCTTTACACGTCACTGATTTTTGTTACTTTGTGTTTGTGTCACAGAAAATTGTAACTGAATACATTTACGTTTGTTGGTGCAAAGTTAAAAATGTGGAAAAGTTCACGGGGTATGAAGACTTTTTCAAGGCGCTTTTACGCCCCTATACATAGAAGGTAATTCCGGAGGGACCGTACAACGAGGCACCGGATGCCATACGGCGGAGTCTGCCGTACACGGTCGGGCAGAAGGACAGGCACAGAACTCCTCATTTGCAGAAATTCTCCGTCCCGAGAGAACGAGATAAAAGGATCTCATGCGCAGAGCGGCGGAGCGACGGAGCGGCTGCAGACGTCCCGCTGATAACACCGCGCCGCACCGACTCCTCTGCCGCAGCTCCGTTATCTCTGCGCTCCGGCTCAGAGGAGAAACGTTTAGAATTTTCCTAAATATTTAGAACTTGCTATCTGGGGTAATTTCACACCCCGCGATCAGTATCTGACGCTCTCATACATTTATTCATTGTTTTACTGGGAAAAAATGAAACAAAAAGTGGAACCGTGACGGGACGGCTCTGCTGGATCTGGTTGCGGAGCTCGGATTTTGGGGCTAAACTTCTCTTTTTCTGGTTTCTAAAACTATTTGAATATAAGAACAAGAAAACAAATTCTGCAGAGCGGCGCGCTCCCCTCGCTGCAGCACAGTGCATGCATCATCTCTGCAGACCTCGGGCCACGGCTCTTCTTACAGCCCCAGAATGTGAACACACTGATGAAGAGACGGCCTCCCTATAGTGCACCAACTTGTTTCACTTCTTTGTTCTGTACTATAGACTGCCTCCTCATGCAGCACCGACTTGTTTTACATCAGTTTGAAACCATATTGACTTTCCGTGTAGTACAGTAGACTGCCTCCTCATGCAGCACAGACTTGTTTTGCTTCAGTTTCCGTGTAGTACAGTAGACTGCCTCCTCATGCAGCACCGACTTGTTTTGCTTCAGTTTCCGTGTAGTACAGTAGACTGCCTCCTCATGCAGCACCGACTTGTTTTACATCAGTTTGAAACCATATTGACTTTCTGTGTTGTACAGTAGACTGCCTGCCCATGCTGCACAGAATTGGTTTAGTTCAATGGATTTTAGGTCCAAGAAGCTGTTCATGATCTCCGTTTCTCCCTCTTGTAGCTCCTCCCCTTTGTCACATTCTGCAGGTTCATCAGTTCCAATTCTCCAGAAATCATCACCATTAACAGACACACAACAATAAGAAGTGAAGTCACTGGCTCTCCAGTCTGCACAGACTTCTTTAAACTCTTTCTGCTATACAGTAGACTTCTTCCCAATCCTACACTGACTTGTTTTAGTTCTCCCTGCTTTACACTAAATTGTCTCTCATTCTGAGAAAACTTGCTGCATAGACTGGTGTTATCTGCTGTACAGGGGAATGAATCTCCATGTTGCATAGACTTGAATGCTGTACAGCAGACTGTCTCTTCATGCTGCATAGACTGGTGTTATCTGCTGTACAGGGGAATGAATCTCCATATGGCATAGACTTGAATGCTGTACAGCAGACTGCCTCTTCATGCTGCATAGACTGGTGTTATCTGCTGTACAGGGGAATGAATCTCCATGTTGCATAGACTTGAATGCTGTACAGCAGACTGCGTCTTCATGCTGCATGGACTAGTTATCTGCTGTACAGGGGAATGAATCTCCATGTTGCATAGACTTGAATGCTGTACAGCAGACTGCCTCTTCATGCTGCATAGACTGGTGTTATCTGCTGTACAGGGGAATGAATCTCCATGTTGCATAGACTTGAATGCTGTACAGCAGACTGCCTCTTCATGCTGCATAGACTGGTGTTATCTGCTGTACAGGGAAATTAATCTCCATGTTGCATAGACTTGAATGCTGTACAGCAGACTGCCTCTTCATGCTGCATAGACTAGTTATGTGCTGTACAGGGGAATGAATCTCCATGTTGCATAGACTTGAATGCTGTACAGCAGACTGCCTCTTCATGCTGCATAGACTAGTTATGTGCTGTACAGGGGAATGAATCTCCATGTTGCATAGACTTGAATGCTGTACAGCAGACTGCGTCTTCATGCAGCATAGACTAGTGTTATCTGCTGTACAGGGAATGAATCTCCATGTTGCATAGACTTGAATGCTGTACAGCAGACTGCCTCTTCATGCTGCATAGACTGGTGTTATCTGCTGTACAGGGGAATGAATCTCCATATGGCATAGACTTGAATGCTGTACAGCAGACTGCCTCTTCATGCTGCATAGACTAGTTATGTGCTGTACAGGGGAATGAATCTCCATGTTGCATAGACTTGAATGCTGTACAGCAGACTGCGTCTTCATGCAGCATAGACTAGTGTTATCTGCTGTACAGGGGAATGAATCTCCATGTTGCATAGACTTGAATGCTGTACAGCAGACTGCCTCTTCATGCTGCATAGACTGGTGTTATCTGCTGTACAGGGGAATGAATCTCCATATGGCATAGACTTGAATGCTGTACAGCAGACTGTCTCTTCATGCTGCATAAACTGGTGTTATCTGCTGTACAGGGGAATGAATCTCCATATGGCATAGACTTGAATGCTGTACAGCAGACTGCCTCTTCATGCTGCATAAACTGGTGTTATCTGCTGTACAGGGGAATGAATCTCCATATGGCATAGACTTGAATGCTGTACAGCAGACTGCCTCTTCATGCTGCATAGGTGTTATCTGCTGTACAGGGGAATGAATCTCCATGTTGCATAGACTTGAATGCTGTACAGCAGACTGTCTCTTCATGCTGCATAGACTAGTTGTCTGCTGTACAGGGGAATGAATCTCCATGTTGCATAGACTTGAATGCTGTACAGCAGACTGTCTCTTCATGCTGCATAAACTGGTGTTATCTGCTGTACAGGGGAATGAATCTCCATATGGCATAGACTTGAATGCTGTACAGCAGACTGCCTCTTCATGCTGCATAGACTAGTTATGTGCTGTACAGGGGAATGAATCTCCATGTTGTATAGACTTGAATGCTGTACAGCAGACTGTCTCTTCGTGCTGAATAGACTAGTTATCTGCTGTACAGGGGAATGAATCTCCATGTTGCATAGACTTGAATGCTGTACAGCAGACTGTCTCTTCATGCTGCATAGACTGGTGTTATCTGCTGTACAGGGGAATGAATCTCCATATGGCATAGACTTGAATGCTGTACAGCAGACTGCCTCTTCATGCTGCATAGACTGGTGTTATCTGCTGTACAGGGGAATGAATCTCCATGTTGCATAGACTTGAATGCTGTACAGCAGACTGCCTCTTCATGCTGCATAGACTGGTGTTATCTGCTGTACAGGGGAATGAATCTCCATGTTGCATAGACTTGAATGCTGTACAGCAGACTGCGTCTTCATGCTGCATAGACTGGTGTTATCTGCTGTACAGGGGAATGAATCTCCATGTTGCATAGACTTGAATGCTGTACAGCAGACTGTCTCTTCATGCTGCATAAACTGGTGTTATCTGCTGTACAGGGGAATGAATCTCCATGTTGCATAGACTTGAATGCTGTACAGCAGACTGCCTCTTCATGCTGCATAGACTGGTGTTATCTGCTGTACAGGGGAATGAATCTCCATGTTGCATAGACTTGAATGCTGTACAGCAGACTGTCTCTTCATGCTGCATAGACTGGTGTTATCTGCTGTACAGGGGAATGAATCTCCATGTTGCATAGACTTGAATGCTGTACAGCAGACTGCGTCTTCATGCTGCATAGACTGGTGTTATCTGCTGTACAGGGGAATGAATCTCCATGTTGCATAGACTTGAATGCTGTACAGCAGACTGCTCTTCATGCTGCATAAACTGGTGTTATCTGCTGTACAGGGGAATGAATCTCCATGTTGCATAGACTTGAATGCTGTACAGCAGACTGCGTCTTCATGCTGCATAGACTGGTGTTATCTGCTGTACAGGGGAATGAATCTCCATGTTGCATAGACTTGAATGCTGTACAGCAGACTGCGTCTTCATGCTGCATAGACTGGTGTTATCTGCTGTACAGGGGAATGAATCTCCATGTTGCATAGACTTGAATGCTGTACAGCAGACTGTCTCTTCATGCTGCATAAACTGGTGTTATCTGCTGTACAGGGGAATGAATCTCCATGTTGCATAGACTTGAATGCTGTACAGCAGACTGCCTCTTCATGCTGCATAGACTGGTGTTATCTGCTGTACAGGGAATGAATCTCCATGTTGCATAGACTTGAATGCTGTACAGCAGACTGCCTCTTCATGCTGCATAGACTGGTGTTATCTGCTGTACAGGGGAATGAATCTCCATGTTGCATAGACTTGAATGCTGTACAGCAGACTGCCTCTTCATGCTGCAGAGATTTCTTTTTTTGGTTTCATAAGGAATTTACACAATAAAGACAATAGGGGGAAATGTCCTTCTGGGCAGTAAGGAAAGCGAGTGGTGCCATCAGCGTCGGACTGGAGCACCTTGGGCCCACCAGAGAAAATCATTCTTGGGGCCCACTATGTAGCTACATAGAAATAAATACAAGATCACCAATTGGGCGGTAAAACGCGCTAATATCAGGGTATAATATAAGGTAGTAATTATGTAGCAGGGGTTGGGGTAGCCCCTCTCATAGAATATAAAGTAGCCCCCTCATATAGTATAATGTAGCCCCCTCATATAGTATAATATAGCCCTCCTCAAAGAATATAATGTAGCCCTCCTCATAGAATATAATGTAGCTCCCCATAGAATATAATGCAGCAAGCATCATAGAGTATAATGCAGCCCCCATAGAATATAATGCAGCCCCCTTCATATAGTATAATACAGCCCCCCCACAGAATATAATGCAGCCCTCCTCATAGTTACATGCCCCCCCCTCATACAGGGTATCATGCAACCAGGTATATATATATATATATATATATATATATATATATATATATATATACACATACACTGTACAGACCAAAAGTTTGGACACACCTTCTCATTCAAAGATTTTTCTGTATTTTCATGACTATGATAATTGTAGAATCACACTGAAGGCATCAAAACTATGAATTATCACATGTGGAATTATACATTACACTTTACAAAAAAGTGTGAAACAACTGAAAATATGTCTTATATTCTAGGTTCTTCACCTTTTGCTTTGATTACTGCTTTGCACGCAGAAAAGGTGAACGGATGGACTCTACATGCCTGGTTCCCACCGTGAAGCATGGAGGAGGTGGTGTGATGGTGTGGGGGGCTTTGCTGGTGACACTGTTGGGGATTTATTCAATATTGAAGCGGTGAGCGGTCCAGCTCACCCCAAACCATCTGGATTGGGTTCAGGTCTGGTGACTGTGGAGGCCAGGTCATCTGGTGTAGCACCCATCACTCTCCTTCTTGGTCAAATAGCCCTTACACAGCCTGGAGGTGTGTCTGTGGTCATTGTCCTGTTGAAAAATAAATGATGGTCCAACTAAACGCAAACCGGATGGAATAGCATGCTGCTGCAAGATGCTGTGGTAGCCATGCTGGTTCACTATGCCTTCAATTCTGAATAAATCCCCAACAGTGTCACCAGCAAAGCCCCCCCACATCATCACACCACCTCCTCCATGCTTCACGGTGGGAACCAGGCATGTAGAGTCCATCCGTTCACCTTTTCTGCATTCAAAGCAGTAATCAAAGCAAAAGGTGAAGAACCTAGAATATAAGACATATTTCCAGTTGTAAAGTGTAATGTATAATTCCACATGTGATAATTCATAGTTTTGATGCCTTCAGTGTGAATGTACAATTTTCATAGTCATGAAAATACAGAAAATCTTTGAATGAGAAGGTGTGTCCAAACTTTTGGTCTGTACTGTACATACACAGGGTAACGCCACCTAAAGGTAAAGTACAACTCCATCTATATATACAGGGTATCTACACCTATAAATAAAGTCTAACTCCCTCCATATAAACATGGTAACTTCACCTATATGTACAGTATAAAGCCGCCTATAGATGTCGTGTACCTCCACCCATACAGTACAGCTCCCCTATACATTTAGTGTAGCGCCACCATTTGCAGATTAGATTTATAAACCTCCCCGTGTCGGTTCCTTTACACGTCACTGATTTTTGTTACTTTGTGTTTGTGTCACAGAAAATTGTAACTGAATACATTTACGTTTGTTGGTGCAAAGTTAAAAATGTGGAAATGTTCACGGGGTATGAAGACTTTTTCAAGGCGCTTTTACGCCCCTATACATAGAAGGTAATTCCGGAGGGACCGTACAACGAGGCACCGGATGCCATACGGCGGAGTCTGCCGTACACGGTCGGGCAGAAGGACAGGCACAGAACTCCTCATTTGCAGAAATTCTCCGTCCCGAGAGAACGAGATAAAAGGATCTCATGCGCGGAGCGACGGAGCGGCTGCAGACGTCCCGCTGATAACACCGCGCCGCACCGACTCCTCTGCCGCAGCTCCGTTATCTCTGCGCTCCGGCTCAGAGGAGAAACGTTTAGAATTTTCCTAAATATTTAGAACTTGCTATCTGGGGTAATTTCACACCCCGCGATCAGTATCTGACGCTCTCATACATTTATTCATTGTTTTACTGGGAAAAAATGAAACAAAAAGTGGAACCGTGACGGGACGGCTCTGCTGGATCTGGTTGCGGAGCTCGGATTTTGGGGCTAAACTTCTCTTTTTCTGGTTTCTAAAACTATTTGAATATAAGAACAAGAAAACAAATTCTGCAGAGCGGCGCGCTCCCTCGCTGCAGCACAGTGCATGCATCATCTCTGCAGACCTCGGGGCCACGGCTCTTCTTACAGCCCCAGAATGTGAACACACTGATGAAGAGACGGCCTCCCTATAGTGCACCAACTTGTTTCACTTCTTTGTTCTGTACTATAGACTGCCTCCTCATGCAGCACCGACTTGTTTTACATCAGTTTGAAACCATATTGACTTTCCGTGTAGTACAGTAGACTGCCTCCTCATGCAGCACAGACTTGTTTTGCTTCAGTTTCCGTTGTAGTACAGTAGACTGCCTCCTCATGCAGCACCGACTTGTTTTGCTTCAGTTTCCGTGTAGTACAGTAGACTGCCTCCTCATGCAGCACCGACTTGTTTTACATCAGTTTGAAACCATATTGACTTTCCGTGTTGTACAGTAGACTGCCTGCCCATGCTGCACAGAATTGGTTTAGTTCAATGGATTTTAGGTCCAAGAAGCTGTTCATGATCTCCGTTTCTCCCTCTTGTAGCTCCTCCCCTTTGTCACATTCTGCAGGTTCATCAGTTCCAATTCTCCAGAAATCATCACCATTAACAGACACACAACAATAAGAAGTGAAGTCACTGGCTCTCCAGTCTGCACAGACTTCTTTAAACTCTTTCTGCTATACAGTAGACTTCTTCCCAATCCTACACTGACTTGTTTTTAGTTCTCCCTGCTTTACACTAAATTGTCTCTCATTCTGAGAAAACTTGCTGCATAGACTGGTGTTATCTGCTGTACAGGGGAATGAATCTCCATGTTGCATAGACTTGAATGCTGTACAGCAGACTGCCTCTTCATGCTGCATAGACTGGTGTTATCTGCTGTACAGGGGAATGAATCTCCATGTTGCATAGACTTGAATGCTGTACAGCAGACTGCGTCTTCATGCTGCATAGACTAGTTATCTGCTGTACAGGGGAATGAATCTCCATGTTGCATAGACTTGAATGCTGTACAGCAGACTGCCTCTTCATGCTGCATAGACTGGTGTTATCTGCTGTACAGGGGAATGAATCTCCATGTTGCATAGACTTGAATGCTGTACAGCAGACTGCCTCTTCATGCTGCATAGACTGGTGTTATCTGCTGTACAGGGAAATTAATCTCCATGTTGCATAGACTTGAATGCTGTACAGCAGACTGCCTCTTCATGCTGCATAGACTAGTTATGTGCTGTACAGGGGAATGAATCTCCATGTTGCATAGACTTGAATGCTGTACAGCAGACTGCCTCTTCATGCTGCATAGACTAGTTATGTGCTGTACAGGGGAATGAATCTCCATGTTGCATAGACTTGAATGCTGTACAGCAGACTGCGTCTTCATGCAGCATAGACTAGTGTTATCTGCTGTACAGGGGAATGAATCTCCATGTTGCATAGACTTGAATGCTGTACAGCAGACTGCCTCTTCATGCTGCATAGACTGGTGTTATCTGCTGTACAGGGGAATGAATCTCCATATGGCATAGACTTGAATGCTGTACAGCAGACTGCCTCTTCATGCTGCATAAACTGGTGTTATCTGCTGTACAGGGGAATGAATCTCCATATGGCATAGACTTGAATGCTGTACAGCAGACTGCCTCTTCATGCTGCATAGACTAGTTATGTGCTGTACAGGGGAATGAATCTCCATGTTGCATAGACTTGAATGCTGTACAGCAGACTGCGTCTTCATGCAGCATAGACTAGTGTTATCTGCTGTACAGGGAATGAATCTCCATGTTGCATAGACTTGAATGCTGTACAGCAGACTGCCTCTTCATGCTGCATAGACTGGTGTTATCTGCTGTACAGGGGAATGAATCTCCATATGGCATAGACTTGAATGCTGTACAGCAGACTGTCTCTTCATGCTGCATAAACTGGTGTTATCTGCTGTACAGGGGAATGAATCTCCATATGGCATAGACTTGAATGCTGTACAGCAGACTGCCTCTTCATGCTGCATAAACTGGTGTTATCTGCTGTACAGGGGAATGAATCTCCATATGGCATAGACTTGAATGCTGTACAGCAGACTGCCTCTTCATGCTGCATAGGTGTTATCTGCTGTACAGGGGAATGAATCTCCATGTTGCATAGACTTGAATGCTGTACAGCAGACTGTCTCTTCATGCTGCATAGACTAGTTGTCTGCTGTACAGGGGAATGAATCTCCATGTTGCATAGACTTGAATGCTGTACAGCAGACTGTCTCTTCATGCTGCATAAACTGGTGTTATCTGCTGTACAGGGGAATGAATCTCCATATGGCATAGACTTGAATGCTGTACAGCAGACTGCCTCTTCATGCTGCATAGACTAGTTATGTGCTGTACAGGGGAATGAATCTCCATGTTGTATAGACTTGAATGCTGTACAGCAGACTGTCTCTTCGTGCTGAATAGACTAGTTATCTGCTGTACAGGGGAATGAATCTCCATGTTGCATAGACTTGAATGCTGTACAGCAGACTGTCTCTTCATGCTGCATAGACTGGTGTTATCTGCTGTACAGGGGAATGAATCTCCATATGGCATAGACTTGAATGCTGTACAGCAGACTGCCTCTTCATGCTGCATAGACTGGTGTTATCTGCTGTACAGGGGAATGAATCTCCATGTTGCATAGACTTGAATGCTGTACAGCAGACTGCCTCTTCATGCTGCATAGACTGGTGTTATCTGCTGTACAGGGGAATGAATCTCCATGTTGCATAGACTTGAATGCTGTACAGCAGACTGCGTCTTCATGCTGCATAGACTGGTGTTATCTGCTGTACAGGGGAATGAATCTCCATGTTGCATAGACTTGAATGCTGTACAGCAGACTGTCTCTTCATGCTGCATAAACTGGTGTTATCTGCTGTACGGGGGAATGAATCTCCATGTTGCATAGACTTGAATGCTGTACAGCAGACTGCCTCTTCATGCTGCATAGACTGGTGTTATCTGCTGTACAGGGGAATGAATCTCCATGTTGCATAGACTTGAATGCTGTACAGCAGACTGTCTCTTCATGCTGCATAGACTGGTGTTATCTGCTGTACAGGGGAATGAATCTCCATGTTGCATAGACTTGAATGCTGTACAGCAGACTGCGTCTTCATGCTGCATAGACTGGTGTTATCTGCTGTACAGGGGAATGAATCTCCATGTTGCATAGACTTGAATGCTGTACAGCAGACTGCCTCTTCATGCTGCATAGACTGGTGTTATCTGCTGTACAGGGGAATGAATCTCCATGTTGCATAGACTTGAATGCTGTACAGCAGACTGCCTCTTCATGCTGCAGAGATTTCTTTTTTTTGGTTTCATAAGGAATTTACACAATAAAGACAATAGGGGGAAATGTCCTTCTGGGCAGTAAGGAAAGCGAGTGGTGCCATCAGCGTCGGACTGGAGCACCTTGGGCCCACCAGAGAAAATCATTCTTGGGGCCCACTATGTAGCTACATAGAAATAAATACAAGATCACCAATTGGGCGGTAAAACGCGCTAATATCAGGGTATAATATAAGGTAGTAATTATGTAGCAGGGGTTGGGGTAGCCCCTCTCATAGAATATAAAGTAGCCCCCTCATATAGTATAATGTAGCCCCCTCATATAGTATAATATAGCCCTCCTCAAAGAATATAATGTAGCCCTCCTCATAGAATATAATGTAGCTCCCCATAGAATATAATGCAGCAAGCATCATAGAGTATAATGCAGCCCCCCATAGAATATAATGCAGCCCCCTTCATATAGTATAATACAGCCCCCCACAGAATATAATGCAGCCCTCCTCATAGTTACATGCCCCCCCCTCATACAGGGTATCATGCAACCAGGATAATATATATATATAAAATATATTATATATATATATATATTATAATATATATATATACACATACACTGTACAGACCAAAAGTTTGGACACACCTTCTCATTCAAAGATTTTTCTGTATTTTCATGACTATGATAATTGTAGAATCACACTGAAGGCATCAAAACTATGAATTATCACATGTGGAATTATACATTACACTTTACAAAAAAGTGTGAAACAACTGAAAATATGTCTTATATTCTAGGTTCTTCACCTTTTGCTTTGATTACTGCTTTGCACGCAGAAAAGGTGAATGGATGGACTCTACATGCCTGGTTCCCACCGTGAAGCATGGAGGAGGTGGTGTGATGGTGTGGGGGTGCTTTGCTGGTGACACTGTTGGGGATTATTCAATATTGAAGCGGTGAGCGGTCCAGCTCACCCCAAACCATCTCGATTGGGTTCAGGTCTGGTGACTGTGGAGGTCAGGTCATCTGGTGTAGCCCCCATCACTCTCCTTCTTGGTCAAATAGCCCTTACATCCTGGAGGTGTGTCTGTGGTCATTGTCCTGTTGAAAAATAAATGATGGTGCAACTAAACGCAAACTGGATGGAATAGCATGCCGCTGCAAGATGCTGTGGTAGCCATGCTGGTTCACTCATGCCTTCAATTCTGAATAAATCCCCAACAGTGTCACCAGCAAAGCCCCCCCACACCATCACACCACCTCCTCCATGCTTCACGGTGGGAACCAGGCATGTAGAGTCCATCCGTTCACCTTTTCTGCGTCAAAGCAGTCATCAAAGCAAAAGGTGAAGAACCTAGAATATAAGACATATTTTCAGTTGTAAAGTGTAATGTAATAATTCCACATGTGATAATTCATAGTTTTGATGCCTTCAGTGTGAATGTACAATTTTCATAGTCATGAAAATACAGAAGAATCTTTGAATGAGAAGGTGTGTCCAAACTTTTGGTCTGTACTGTATATATATAATATATACTCACCTCTTCTCATCGCTCCCACGCTGATTCAGGCGGCGGCTGATATCGCAGATTAACATTATTTGGTGATATGAGAAGTTCCCTTTAAAATATAAGTCAATGGGAAAGCTAAAAAGATGTCAAGATCATGAAGTCTTTTCAAGCGTATGTCAGTGCTTTCGTTTTAAAAAAAAAAAGCTACTGTTTTCTTATTTGTTATAAATATTTTTTTAAAGTCATCGACTGTCAGTAAGACGCTCCCCCACAAAGAAAAAGCTCCAGCAAGAATAAAGTGTTGAAAAAGAGCTGAAGTAAAGTCCAGAAAATACTAATATAAAGGTGATTTTAGGTCTACAAAACCCAAGAGAAAAGTAATAATTCCTGAAGAGTTTTCTTCTTGAAAAACAGATTGTTTTTCCTCTCGTAGAACATGTTCACACAGAGGGGTTTTTGGCAGTGTTTTACAACACAAACTCTAAAACTGGTGGTTTTTTTAAAGATTTTCTACTGCAAAAACTGAGAATAAACACCGTGAGTATGAGCCTCAGTCTCCACAGAGCAGATTAACATATGAACTACCCACAAATCGCCCCCATAAACTGCTATGGGTAATCTGCACTGCTGGTCATTCCAGTGGATTTCTTTTAACCTGTGACATGTCACCTAGTGAACAATCTTCCTGGACACCGCAGTGGGTGGCCCGTGGCCTTACACAATGGGATGGGGTATTCCACGCGCAGACCCCACAGCGAGCACCACAGGGTCAGCCCAGATTTTTTTGCTTCAGATTCTGGTGCACTTACACCTCAGTGTGAACATGGCCTCAGGTAAACTACGATGTGTCATATCTGCCATAAATCCTGTAAGACTGAGCCCGAATGTCACATCCCGCTGGGATTTCTCATGTGCCAGCGCTGCCCTTCATAATCTCTTCTAAGTACATGGGCACAAATGTCAGGAATTGCTAGAAATAACTCCACTTCTCAGAGCAATGGCAGCAGCGCCCTGAGGACTGACCCTGCCAGCAGATTCCCCCTGCTGTACCCAGGAAAGGTGGGTGCCATTATTGGACACATGGGCTGCGGACCCCCTAATGCCTCAGTCTCTGGTGACTCCCTGCAGACCCCGCCTGATGCAGGCCGTGGGCTGGGTGGGCTTTCACACTCCGTTGCCCCACTGGTCACGTACTTAGTGTGCGGCCACATCTCTATCACCCCCGAGGCCGGGCACCGGCCCTGGCACAGACCTGGGCATCCTCTCCTAATGGCTATCCCCTCACTGCGCTGCGGAATATGTTGGCGCTACATAAAGATTTATTATTATTAGGACCGTTCAGTGGCTTTTCCCCTTTGTTCCCCATGTAGTGACGCCGGTGACATCTCTGCCCTCCCCGGATCCTCCTGACGTTCCAGGCTTGTGGCCGGTGGTTGGGCTGCACGGTGGCACCATTATCGGTGACTCGTGACCGTTCTATACGGGGGACTCGTCCCCGTCCTCGTACAGATATTTACTCCTCCGTCCTCCCCCAGTATGAGGATTATCCATGGACAGAGCTGGCAGCTGCCGCTGATCCGGAGCGCTGCAGACAGTCCGCTGCTGGCAGGGCCCCTCCGCAGAGGTCGCCCCCATCCAATCACATGTGGGTTTAATAGGAACATGCAGCGAGCCGTCCTGTGGTTACTCGGAGCATCTGAGGACACTTCTGTAAATGGCACAATCTGTGAGCACGTTCCGCCCGTGCAGCCGCTCCGTCTCCCGGACACCATCCCGATGTAATGCTGGATATGTAGACAGCTCGCAGATGGAGCTGACATCTTTAGTGCCTGCGCACTGACGAAAACAAACATGCACTGTGTCGCCTCCTGGAATCCGGAGTGTGGACTCAGGATGAACAGTGGACGGGGAAAGCAGCCAGACGAGTGTCATGGGGGGAAGAAGGACACGGTGGGGGTTATTCTCCAGATAAATGATGCTGGTGCATCCATGATGACTCGCTTTACAGACCAGCTCACCAGCGCCCCTAGTGGCCAAACACAACCAATATCAGACTGGCTCACCAGCGCCCCTAGTGGCCAAACACAACCAATATCAGAGTAGCTCAACAGCGCCCCTAGTGGCCAAACACAATATCATACTAGCTCAACAGCGCCCCTAGTGGCCAAACACAACCTATATCAGACTAGCTCAACAGCCCCCTAGTGGCCAAACACAATATCAGACTAGCTCACCAGCGCCCCTAGTGGCCAAACACAACCAATATCAGACTGGCTCACCAGCGCCCCTAGTGGCCAAACACAACCAATATCAGAGTAGCTCAACAGCGCCCCTAGTGGCCAAACACAATATCAGACTAGCTCAACAGCGCCCCTAGTGGCCAAACACAATATCAGACTAGCTCAACAGCGCCCCTAGTGGCCAAACACAACCAATATCAGACTAGCTCAACAGCGCCCCTAGTGGCCAAAACAACAATATCAGACTAGCTCAACAGCGCCCCTAGTGGCCAAACACAATATCAGACTAGCTCAACAGCGCCCCTAGTGGCCAAACACAACCAATATCAGACTAGCTCAACAGCGCCCCTAGTGGCCAAACACAATATCAGACTAGCTCAACAGCGCCCCTAGTGGCCAAACACAACCAATATCAGACTAGCTCAACAGCGCCCCTAGTGGCCAAACACAATATCAGACTAGCTCAACAGCGCCCCTAGTGGCCAAACACAACCAATATCAGACTAGCTCAACAGCGCCCCTAGTGGCCAAACACAACCAATATCAGACTAGCTCAGCAGCGCCCCTAGTGGCCAAACACAATATCAGACTAGCTCAACAGCGCCCCTAGTGCTGAAAACAAACCAATATCAGACTGCTCACCAGCGCCCCTAGTGGCCAAACACAACCAATATCAGAGTAGCTCAACAGCGCCCCTAGTGGCCAAACACAACCAATATCAGACTGGCTCACCAGCGCCCCTAGTGGCCAAACACAACCAGTATCAGAGTAGCTCAACAGCGCCCCTAGTGGCCAAACACAATATCAGACTAGCTCAACAGCGCCCTAGTGGCCAAACACAACCAATCAGACTAGCTCAACAGCGCCCCTAGTGGCCAAACACAACCAATAGCAGACTAGCTCAACAGCGCCCCTAGTGGCCAAACACAATATCAGACTAGCTCAACAGCGCCCCTAGTGGCCAAACACAACCAATATCAGACTAGCTCAACAGCGCCCCTAGTGGCCAAAACAACCAATATCAGACTAGCTCAACAGCGCCCCTAGTGGCCAAACACAACCAATATCAGACTAGCTCAACAGCGCCCCTAGTGCCGAAAGACAACCAATATCAGACTGGCTCACCAGCGCCCCTAGTGGCCAAACACAACCAATATCAGAGTAGCTCAACAGCGCCCCTAGTGGCCAAACACAACCAATATCAGACTGGCTCACCAGCGCCCCTAGTGGCCAAAGACAACGAATATCAGACTAGCTGAACAGCGCCCCTAGTGGCCAAAGACAGCCAATATCAGACTAGCTCAACAGCACTCCTTGTGGTCAAACACAATATCAGACTAGCTTAACAGCGCCCCTACTGGCCAAACACAACCAATATCAGACTAGCTCAACAGCGCCCCTAGTGCCCAAAGACAATTAATATCAGACTAGCTCACCAGTGCCCCTAGTGCCCAAAGACAATTAATATCAGACTAGCTCACCAGCGCCCCTAGTGCCCAAAGACAATTAATATCAGACTAGCTCAACAGTGCCCCTAGTGGCCAAACACAACCTATATCAGAATAGCTCAACAGTGCCCCTAGTGGTCAAACACAACCAATATCAGTCTATATATTAGAACAAACAGAAAAATTGGACGTAACAGCCTATATGAAACAGAAATCCATATCCCAACATCCATCTTGGATAATGTGGGCATATACTGTACGTCCAAAGGACTGAATTGAGGACCAAAGAGAAACACCGGACATGGAATGCAACACCAAAATAGTGGAAGAGAAACCAATGTAGATAATATAAAATGCCTTTATTAGGGTGAATGGCATGGTTGATACAGTGAGCAAGATGCCCGCACAGAAAGGTAACACAATAAAAAATAAATAAGAAACACTAATATACAACGAGCAATTGATGTGTAAGAATCGGGGAGAACCAAAAAGGGGGATATTGAGAAGAAGCAAGATGGATTATAGATATGGAAAAATTCTATGTCCGTAACAAGTAAACCATCCAAAATTAGAAATAAGTGAGTTTAAACTGGAAATAAATCACACAAAAAAATCAATGGAAAAAAGATCATAAAGGGGACATAGGAAGCGCAAATGTCTTTCAAACATTTTTATTGAATTTTAATTATAAAACAGGGATTGGGATATAGGAAGGGTAAAGGGAAAGGGATATAAAACTAGAGAACTCGAGTTCGCTTTGGAATGACATACAGATACACAGCTAATCAAGAAAGTAAGATATCAAAGACCCAGACAATATTCATATTAAGAGGCAAAGATAAATTCAAGCCTATGCAGAAACATCTTGTGTCACAGAACTTGGCATTCCAAGTATCTACTTAATCCATCATTAACCAATGCAAATCTCTAAAATTTCTGGAATTAATGGTGGGTCGGGTTTTTCCACCAATAAGCTATTGTATTTTTGACTACAAGAAAAATATGTATAATGATCAATTTAACTGAAGGATCAATAAGTTCCATGTCAAGGGACAGCAGAGCTCTTTGGGGTGTAATTTTAAAGTTCTGTAAGAATGAGTTAATATGAAGTGACACTTGAGACCAAAGGGTTTTTATCTTCAGGACAACCCCAAAACAAGTGAAACAAATTTCCCGGTTGACCACAATTCCTCCAGCAAAAAGGAGAATGTTCCTTATTTATATGTGACAGTCTGATAGGAGTAAAATACCATCTAGGCAACAACTTGAAATCTGACTCGTGAGAAGCCATGGAAATGTTACACAAGTGGATCTGATAGCGCGGTCCCATGGTTCCCTTTCCAAGACCAAACTCAAATCAGACTCCCACCTCCTCATATATTTATGTTTGGAGCTAACTATATCTCTGTGAAAGTATTTATATATACTTCTTAAACTCCAAATATTTTTGTTCTTTGTATTGCACAGCATTGATATCAAAATCTCCAGATTCATATGTTTAGTGCACATGAATTTCTGTACACTTTCCTTTAAAATTGTAAAGTAAATAAATTCGGATGATGGTAAGTTATATTTAGACTTAATTTCGCTGAAAGTAAGAAATTTGTCCCCCTCTTAGGAAACACAAATGTTGGAATTTAAAGAAAAAATGTAATTCTAGGTATAAATGGCAATATACCCAATATGGTGTGCATAAAGACACATCCAACCAATTAGTGGTGCTGCTCTACAGCCCCATCCATGACACACAGAAACCTAAAAATATACAAAATAGGTAATGATAATATATATATATATATATATATATATATATGTTGGTCAAACTCCTAGTATGATATAAATAATATTAGTCATTCATCTAGTATCAGAGAGACATGGAGAGACGTGCCACCCATAAGATGTATCGAGCATACAACCTATGACACAGAAGGTAGTAGTATAAATTAATTAAATGGATGTTACCTGTTGGTGGTATAGTGGTTTTGGACCCCGATGCACGTTTCGGAGCTACATCCTTCATCAGGGGGACGTAGCTCAGCAGCACCTCTAGTGTCCAAACACAACCATTATCAGACTAGCTCAGCAGCGCCCCTAGTGGTCAAACACAACCAATATCAGACTAGCTCAGCAGCACCCCTAGTGTCCAAACACAACTAATATCAGACTAGCTCAGCAGCGCCCTAGTGGCCAAACACAACTAATATCAGACTAGCTCAGCAGCACCCCTAGTGTCCAAACACAACTAATATCAGACTAGCTCAGCAGCGCCCCTAGTGGCCAAACACAACCAAAATAAGACTATCTCAGCAGCACCCCTAGTGGCCAAACACAACCAAAATCAGACTAGCTCAGCAGCGCCCCTAGTGGCCAAACACAACTAATATTAGACTAGCTCACCATTGCTCCTAGTGGCCAAACACAACAATATCAGACTAGCTCACCATTGCTCCTAGTGGCCAGACACAACTAATAGCAGGCTAGCTCAGCAGTGCCCTTGTGGCCAAACAATCAATATCAGAGCAACTCAGCAGCACCCCTAGTGGCCAATCACAACTAAAATTAAAAGAAAAAAGCTCAGAGGCGCCCCTCGTGGTCAGTCGCATCTAATATCTGACTAGCTTAGCAGTGCCCATTGTTGACAATCACAACTAAAATAAAAAGGCTGCGCGGAGCCCCTAGTGTAAATAAGAATGGTAAAAACCAGCTTGGTGACGCCCCCAGTGGCCAATCCCAGAATTAAACCAGACTGTGTAAATTGGTGAAGCCCTTCGTGACCAGTCATGAATTACAGCCATACAATCTAGTATCTAAAACCAGTTATTTTAAATCCAGTTTTTGTCTGGGAGAAAACTACAACTCCCAGCATGTCCATACCTGGACAGCCCAGTCAATGATCCTGAACAGTGTTGCACGACTATCACTCCCACCATGTCAGTGTCCTGGCAGTGCTGGTGGCCCGGTCACTACTGATACTAACCCAAATGTGTCCAATATATAGAAACGGACAAGAGAAAATGATCAGAAAGTGGTCAAAGGCCAAACCAACCCCTCCAGCTCCACTGCCAGGAGACTAAACTGATACCTAAATCATTGTGTGGCGCATTCAGGAATCAAACAATTGTTGGGCAGAGTTAAAGCAGGGGTTAAAGGAATTTTCCTGACGACTTTGCATTCAGAACAAACAACTCTGAAAACTGGAAAATAAATGTGACTGAATTAATTCTGTGACTAATTATAAAAAAAATTGTTAAAAATAAGTGTAAACGTTTTCTTAAACTTTTCCCTAATTTCCGGTTGTGCAGGTGGCGCTGTTTCTCCAGCAGGAAGAGTGACCCCTCCAGTAAAGTGGCGGTACTGCAGCAGCGACCATTGGCGCATCGCGGGTCTATTGAGCAGATGATCTGTTATAAGGTAAATCCACATCTGGGAAGAATCGCATTAGGTGCAGACCCCGATCCCACAGGCAGTAAGTAGAATAAAGTAACAGAGTAACATCATTAGCAGAAATCCAGACGTTACATTAACCGCCATGTGCACAGGTTACAATGTAAAAGAAATGACCAACATCCTCCTTATGAAATCACAGATGAAACTAGATTTGTGCGGTCAAAGATCAACAGTGAAATCCAAGGATAATCTGGAGTATTTCTTAAAGGGAAAAGCACAACTATGAGTCTAGAGCGATGTGTCTGTATGCTGACAGGACACAGGGGGCGCTCTTCATTGCTGCTAGTAATTACAGGAGTTCTGCTCGCATCGCTGTATAGTGAAACGTCTGCAACTTTCTAACAGACATTGGGGGAAGGAAATTCATCAAGGCTGCGTGCTGATTTTGTCAAACTTTCTTCCAGCAAAAATTTGCAACATTACTATTATGCAAATTGTCTCTTCAGAGAGGACTAGAACTCTAGCGCCACCTATTGGAAGAAGCAATCCTAAAAGTCAATGTCCACCCTTTAATGAGCCTTGTCACATGACTTAGGATGCGGCTTTAATGCTCCTCATCTCGGGACGCTTAGCATGTCAATCTCCGCAAGGATAAACGATACTTCTTGGAGAACATTATTACGGTAATTTGCCGTTGTGGCATCTGTTTCATGACCGGTTGCTTTTGCAACTTTGCAATTTACCAAAATATTGGCACTAAAAAGCTGTTCTTAAAGAGGACGATATCAGATTTGTTTTATTTTATTTAGTGCTAACATTTATGGTCTTTACAAGGGGGTGTGGCTCAGAGGACTCTCTGGGGGTGTGTCTTTAGGCTGATCTGCATAATTACCCTGTAAGCCACGCCCACTTGTAAATAGAAAACAAAAAAATCCACAAACATTAAAATCTAAATAAAAATGCCTATATCTCCAGGTCCAATGTTGGACGTAAAAACAAACAAAGAAAAAAAGAACAGAATATTTAGAGGAGCAGCAGGAATAAAAAAAAGTGCACAGTGGCCACCCTGGTGACACGTCCTCTAAGGAAGTCAGAAGGTTGGGAATAGTAGACTTGTGCAGAATTTATGATTCAGGGTGAGGACTTGTGGCGCTTCTAATCGAATTCTGATTTGTCAAATTTGAAGGCAGTTTTAGTAAATCTGCCCATTGTAACAAAATATTAGCGACTGTGAACATTTGGGAATGTAAAGAAGAGAGAACACAAAAGCAATAATGAAGATGTGAAAAATGCCAAACACGAGAGCATGAAAACAATTATGAACATATGGAGGATATTGAACGTTTTAAACAAACGGCAAGAAGAAAACAATAGAAAAATAGGGAAGAAGTAAACAGAAAGGACGGTGAACACTCGGGAATGTAAAGAAAAGGAAACATGAAAACAATAAGGAACATGTGAAACATATAGGAAACGACAGGGAAGAGAAAAACAACAGGGCACAGACTGCACTTTTCATTTTTCAGTCACCATGCTCAAAACAGTCGATATTAATATTATTTTCTGGCAGAAAATCACAATAAAAATGAAACATTTCATGTGACTGCATCCAGATGAAACATTAGTAAGACACAATTATATCACCACCACTTCTAGAACTAAGAACATTATTCATTTTAATTATTTTTTTACACAAAAAAGTGACCAACGCTTTGTAATTTTTCGCAGCTTTCATCACTGGGTGTACTTATTAATGCCAAAGATGTAAGCCAGATTTAGGAATTCAAGCTTTGAAAAAGTTGCAAAAAAGTTGAAATTCCAGCTCTAGGCAGAAGTGTTATATGTAGAGATCCGCCAAATGAAACAAGCACTGTGAAACGCTTCACAAATGCCTTGGTGATAAATTCTACCTTCTGTCAGTGAACAAAACCTCAGCTTTACATCCAGAGGCTGAAAATCTTGTCTTCTCACTGCAGAGTTTGCTACAATTGTATCCAATCTGTGATCCCAATATTCTGACTGACACATTGTATCACACTGGATCCATCAGAACAGATGAGAGACTTCTGCTGGCGTTTTCAGCTCACAGAGGATTGTCTGGACAGGATACAATTGTAACAGACCCTCAGCTGGGAAAGCAGAGGTGTTAAGGTGACTTTGCACTTTTAAGTATTTTCTTGCATGTCATACATTCAGGTTGCATAACAGCGGGAAGCTGATCAGGCAGGAAGTGGGTTAATTGCCAGAAATTTAGCATTTTCCTCCTAAATCCCTTCTAAAAGGCCATCAATGAACACAATTGGATTTTCTAGGCATTTGGCTGCGGCAGGAGCTCAGTTCTGTGCTGCTGTAGATATTGGCTCCCTCCCAGAATGCTTCAGTGCGACCGTAGAGTTAAAACGAAAACGGCCGAGTCAGTAAAAAACGTCTCCAGCGTGTTGTTCTAGAGCTAAATATACATTATTAATTAGTCCTGGACTATTCTATCAGCCCAAATATTTCCCCTTTCGGTTTTCCATAAGACAAAGATAAAAGGCGCCATTATATTCCAGGCCCAGTCATTACATGTCAGTATATATATATGCGGTATGTATACAGGAGCTCGTGCCATGGCGCGCCTATGAGGCCCACGGGTGGAATAAACCCAATAGTAAACCATCACCTCCCACCATAAACCATTTCCAGTCTGGGAGAATAGGAGCAAAGAGCTGAGGAAGCTCGTGAGAAACGTGCGATGGCGAATTGGCGAGTGACGGGCGGCGCAGACACGTCTCCAGCACGGACGCGGTCAGTAACCTTTGTATGCCTAATAAGACATTATAAGATAATAATAATTATATCTTTGTATGTTGCTCATTATTCGCTCCCATTGTGCCATGTCTCCTTGTCACCATTAGTATCACCGCAGCAGTCGCTTGCTGTGCGCTTGTGTGTCGACCCGCCACCACAATTGTGGATTACCAGGGCAATGGGGTACTCAGAGCCGAGCCCGTAGAAGTCTATGGGGTTGTCACAGGTAGCGGTGGCTCGGTCTGTGGCCCTGGCGGTCTGGCGTATGTTGGGGGAATATTTACAGGGGATAGATTTATATACAGTTCGTGACGCCACCTGTAGTATTCTGGTAATTTGTACCAGCGCTGCTGTAGATCTCTGAGGGATGGTGATGCAGCTAGATGTCGGGTCCCCTACAGGTGGGACTGGTCCCTCAAAGTCTATGAAGTTAGTGAAGTCGGGTGCAGATAAATAACACAGTCTCACACGGTCAGCGTCTTTCCATACCTTTACTTGTAAGATGTTCAGGCAGGTCCCAGGGAGGCTGATCCAAGGAGAGTGTATTTTGAGACAGCAGCTGGACAAGTTAGGGGCCTCCTTTACTTTCAACACGATGAGTACAACCAGCCTGAAGCGTAGTTCCCTCAATAACTCCAGCTAATCCATAGCTGTACTGCCCAGTCAGTTTTGTGGTAGGAGCCTTCCTGTGAGGGAGCTGAATTCCTATATTGCTGATCAGGCTCAAAGTCTTCACTCCCCTGACCCCAGTTACGTACTGACTATTTGGGGCTGTTTGCCGCGACCTAAGGTCCGGTAAATCCCTGGTTTTCTTACCACTATGCTTGAAGCTAATAGTGATCCTTCGGTCCCCAGTGACGGTTGCAATGTGCAGGACTTCTTCAATCCAAAAGCACTTTTCAATAATCTTTCCACTGTGCCTTTCGCCTTGTCCTCGCTGGTGCATAAACACTCACACTTGCAAAAAGTCGTGTAATCACTTCCTTCTTCACTTCCTACGAAGTTAGTTACAGATTCTCAGTTATCACTAGGCAGGAGCACGTCTCTGAACCTTTCACTGTCCTTTAGACAGGAGACTGAAGTCTTTCTGCACTAAGCTTCTTCTTTCTTTCAAATGTATTCAGGTGAGGTACAGCTCTGACTAGGCTGAGGTGAACTAGACCACCTGTACTAGCCTCCACTTTCTGAACTGATGAACAGGTCAGACTGGATTCTCTCCTTCTCCTCCGTCCAGGTAGACCTTCCTCTCCGAAGTCCAGGCACTGACTCTCTGACACTCCCTTAAAGTGACTACACTACCCTAAGGGTTTGTGTCTAGTGTATGTTGAGTGAATGGGTATTGAGCATTAAACTGCTGTCTCGCCACACACTCTCCAGGGTACTGCGTGTGCCTAACACCAGGGCTACACATTCCCCCATGGTAAAAGACAGCACTCCCGGGCTGTAAAATACAAAAGAGACATTTTGTTTATGCATGAAAACATCAACATTAAACATTAATTGTCCCATCCGGAGGGTGAGGATGTCTTGAACGTTGCAAACAACAAAACATTATAGAAAAAATACAAATATAAAATGCATTCAATAAATATACAGTATTCTTGTGAAGGACCCGCACCAAACCTTCAACGTGGGTCCTGGGTGGGCTGCAGGACATCCGAATGCAGACCTCACTCAGTGCCACACCACACGGGTTTTGTATTCAGAAGTAGTTGTGCTGGTTTTATGTAAAACCAAGATAAAGCACCGAAGCGCAACTATATAACAAATAAGTTCTGGGCTGGCCACAGTCCTCAACCTCAAAGTCCATTGTAAAACGAAGACACAGATATAAAATCACATTATAATAATACTAAAGTGCAAACTTTTCTCTGTTTACCCAGCCGGGCATTCTACTGGTAGAAATATATTTATGCATTAGATACATTATACTCTTCAACTTGTGCAAAAATTTGTAAACATACTTGAACTTTCTACAACTTTACTTATGGTAGACCCTATATGGATCTCACCGATTCTTCTTTACTGTTTAATTACTCATTTACTTCAAATTACATTTTCCACCCCGGGGGCTGGAACAATGCGGTAATCCCTAGATCCCAGGACTAACAATGTCGTGACCTGCTATTGGGGTCTGAGTTGCCACAGTTCTTGTGTGAACCTCAGGGGCGCAACGGGTTACATTCTCCTTGCGAGACACCGATTGCGTTTCAATCTGAGTCACAGTTAACGATATGGATCGTGTCATGGATTGCGATTGAGACTGGGTCGCTAGTTGCGATGTAGATATTGCTTTAATTTGCGATGAACTTGCAGGGGGCGATGCTGGGGCCGGCCGGATTACTGCTTGAGTGGAGACGGGGACGCTGCGGTGTGGTGACGTTACTGCGTCGGGGACGGGGGTCACGGACGATGGTGACGTTAAGGGCATACCATCCCTTCATTTTCCCCAGTGCCGTGTATACGTGACAATGTCTCCATTTACTAAGTCCCTCCCGGGATGGCCTTGCGGTAGGTGGGATTTCTACGTCCCTGCGACTAACAAAGACCCCTGGGTAGAGGCCCGGTTCACGGATGAAGCCCCAGCCCTTCCGGAGCTGGAACTCAGTCACACACCCCTGCCGCCGCGGTTCCCTCAGGGTACCTTTCTCTCTCGGACACTCTCCTTGTCCGCGATCAGCTCTGCATGTTGTCGTGACGATTCCGCTGAGCTTCCCGCTCTTCCTCCTGCTGGCGTTTCTGCTTCTCCTCACGACGCTGCAACTCATATTCCCACTGGGCGGTATAGGCGACGTCATCCAGGCGCGCCATCTCGTCCCAGTCGACGTCTGGTAACGACGGACAGGACCCCTCCGGTGTCCCTGCCGGGGGATCGATCATCTGCTGCGGCCTCCTGGCCGGGGGCGTTCCGGAACTGGCGGGTAACCTCCTCAACCTCCTTCGCCTCCACCGCTTCACCCGGTGGGATCAGGATCGGTACTTTCGGGGGCAGCCTCCGTTGCTCCTTCGCCTTGGGCAGCAGAATCTTCGGTAACTCGAATCGTGGGGGGTCGTTTGAGGGGAGAGATCACCGCGTCCCACAGCCTCCGCTGCCCAGGGTACGCCGGCGTCTCTCGATCTCTTCAAATCCAGGCTGGTGCTGGACCATCTTCTTCAGGCGTGCATTTTCTTCCTGAATTTCTAGCAACGCTTGCTGCAGGTGCAGGACCACGGATAACTCGGTGCTGGTGGCAGCTTGGCTGGGGCACGGGGCCTGCCTTCCTCGCTTCCCTGCTCGGGCTGCACAGTCCTGCTTCCATGATGTTCCAGAAGATTCTCTCTTCTTCCTCCAGAGACATCCGGTCTCTTCCGTGGAGGTGGGGTTTGCGTCTCCTCCTCTTTGCAGGAAGGTGAAGAGGGCGGACCTCCTTTGCTGTAGGGCAGGATCGCATATTGTAATAGCACTTTGAGAGGGCAGGCATTTTCTTCGCGCCACAGGGTGGTACACGCCCACGAAGGTACGCCCTCCTTCTTCTCCAGCGCCTGAGGGCGCGAATATGGCGACAAAGATGGCGATTTTTGGCGCCAAAAGTGCAAACAGTCCTTTTTCACAAAAACAATTCCATAGGCACACAGGCTCGCAATTTGCGAGTTTCGCATCCTGTTCGTGCGCCAAGTTGTGTCGACCCGCCACCACAATTGTGGATTACCAGGGCAATGGGGTACTCAGAGCCGAGCCCATGGAAGTCTATGGGGATTGTCACAGGTAGCGGGGCTCGGTCTGTGGCCCTGGCGGTCTGGCGTATGTTGGGGGAATATTTACAGGGGATAGATTTATATACAGTTCGTGACGCCACCTGTAGTCTTCTGGTAATTTGTACCAGCGCTGCTGTAGATCTCTGAGGGGATGGTGATGCAGCTAGATGGTCGGGTCCCCTAAGGTGGGACTGGTCCCTCAAAGTCTATGAAGTTAGTGAAGTCGGGTGCAGATAAATAACACAGTCTCACACGGTCAGCGTCTTTCCATACCTTTACTTGTAAGATGTTCAGGCAGGTCCCAGGGAGGCTGATCCAAGGAGAGTGTATTTTGAGACAGCAGCTGGACAAGTTAGGGCTCCTTTACTTTCAACACGATGAGTACAACCAGCCTGAAGCGTAGTTCCTCAATAACTCCAGCTAATCCATAGCTGTACTGCCCAGTCAGTTTTGTGGTAGGAGCCTTCCTGTTTAGGGAGCTGAATTCCTATATTGCTGATCAGGCTCAAAGTCTTCACTCCCCCTGACCCCAGTTACGTACTGACTATTTGGGGCTGTTTGCCGCGACCTAAGGTCCGGTAAATCCCTGGTTTTCTTACCACTATGCTTGAAGCTAATTAGTGATCCTTCGGTCCCCAGTGACGGTTTGCAATGTGCAGGACTTCTTCAATCCAAAAGCACTTTTCCAATAATCTTTCCACTGTGCCTTTCGCCTTGTCCTCGCTGGTAGCATTAAACACTCACACTTGCAAAAAGTCGTGTAATCACTTCCTTCTTCACTTCCTACGAAGTTAGTTACAGATTCTCAGTTATCACTAGGCAGGAGCACGTCTCTGAACCTTTCACTGTCCTTTAGCAGGAGACTGAAGTCTTTCTGCACTAAGCTTCTTCTTTCTTTCAATGTATTCAGGTGAGGTACAGCTCTGACTAGGCTGAGGTGAACTAGACCACCTGTACTAGCCTCCACTTTCTGAACTGATGAACAGGCTCAGACGGGAAATTCTCCTTCTCCTCCGTCCAGGCTAGACCTTCCTCTCCGAAGTCCAGGCACTGACTCTCTGACCACTCCCTTAAAGTGACTACCTACCCTAAGGGTGTGTCTAGTGTATGTTGAGTGAATGGGTATTGAGCATTAAAACTGCTGTCTCGCCACACTCTCCGGGGTACTGCGTGTGCCTAACACCAGGGTACACACTTGCACTTTGCACATTCACTTTCTCATGACCGGCGTTATATGTAAACTATTTCATGCCGTTTATGCTTCTCCGACTCCTTTGTTATTACATTTAGGTTATTTTGAATTCTGTCTTTTACGTTCATGTTTTTATCTTGTTTGTCATGTGGGTCTTCTTTAATAAAAACATGGATTTATTCTATCATGATACCTTCATTTTTTATCAGAAGTAGTGTTATTTTTGGTTCTATACACAATTGAAGGGAATGTCTGGTCCAAATCGATAAGTCTGCAGTTCCTCTGTGTGCCACTGTGTACCTGCAGACTTATGAGTGCCCCCAATACAGGCACTGTGCGCTGCGGGGTTTCGCCGGTTTCTGACCCGGGACCAGAGGATATATATGAGTCACTAGACAGGGCACGGCCTCGCTCCATGCAAGTGTATGGAGCGAGGCCGCGTCCACTGGCCGGGGAAAATGTATAGTATACATATCTACCGGTACCGGGTCAGAAACCGGCGAATCCACGCAGCGTACAGTGCGTGAATGGGGGGATTCGTAAGTCTGCAGTCACAGTGACACACAGAGCGACTGCAGATTTATCGGTTTGGACTGGACAACCCCTTTAAGTTTTAGAATTTTGTCAAAATGTCCCCAACTGGTTCTTCAGGAACGGCAGCATTAAAGGGGAATTGTTACCGCAAATTAAGGGTGCTAGGGTGTGACTGTCCCCAAAGAGAAGGATTTTAGGAGACCAACGGGCTGAGGATGGGAAATCGGAGACTATACCTCATTAACAAATAAATGATACAAGTTCTATGGAGTGTGACCTGAAAAGGGAAATGAATGACAGATGTATCCTAACTAGGGATGAGTGGACCTGCGGAACTTCGGGTTTTGGTACTCGACTCAAATTTTACCCCCGAAGTTCCAGAACTGTACCCGAACTTGAACCAAAATCTGAACCTCATTTAAAACATTGGGGAACCGAATTTGGATCTGGAAAAAAAAGTCCTCTCTTTCGCTCTCTATGGCCGGGGTCACACTTGCAAGTGCAATGCGAGAAAGTCACGCGAGTCTCTCGCCTCAATACCCGGCACTGCCGCCGGCACTCGGCCGGAGCGTTCAGCTGCATAGAGAACATGTAGCTGCACACTCCTGTCCACGGCCGGGTACGAGGTGCGAGTTATTCTCATTTGCACTCACAAGTGTGAACCCGGCCCATCTCCCGATGGATTCCCCATGAACTCCGAACATTGCAACGGACTTCTGGGGATAGTCTGTGTTCGGCGTTTAGTACGAAGGACAAACTTTTAAATTCTGGTTCGCTCATTCTAATCCGATTGTGTGAAAAAGAAAGTATGGGAGAATAGAAAACAAGGAATGTGAAATGCATTCGCCTCAGCACACAGATTTATTTTGCATACACTTGAATTTTATTGCTTTAGTGAAACATATGGGAGAATGCATGAAAAAAAAAAAAATCCACACACCAAGAGCATGATAGATCTATATATATATATATAAAGTATTCAGCCCTGGAACTTTTCAACCTTTTCCCACATATCATGCTTCAAACATAAAGATACCAAATGTAAATTTTTGGTGAACAATCAACAACAAGTGGGACACAATTGTGAGTTGAAAATTTATTGTTTTTTTTAAATTTTTGTGGAAATACAAAAACTGAACAGTGGGGCGTTTCAAATATTATTCGACCCCTTTACTTAATACTTTGTTGCGGCACCTTTTGCTGTGATTACAGCTGCAGTCACTTGGGGTTGTGTCTCTATCAGTTTGTACATCGAGAGACTGAAATTCTCGCCCATTCTTCCTTGGTAAACAGCTGGAGCTCAGTGAGGTTGGATGGAGATCGTTTGTGATCGCAGTTTTCAGCTCTTTCCACAGATTCTCGGTTGGATTCAGGTCTGGACTGTGACTTGGCCGTTCTAACACCTGGATAGTTTATTTGTGAACCATTCCATTGTAGATTTTGCTTTATGTTTGGGATCATTGTCTTGTTGGAAGACAAATCTTCGTCCCAGTCTCAGGTCTTTTGCAGACTCCAACAGGTTTTCTTTGGAATGGTCCTGTATTTGGCTCCATCCATTTCCATCAATTTTTACGTCTTCCCTGTCCCTGCTGAAGAAAAGCAGGTCCAAACCATGATGCTGCCACCACCATGTTTGACAGTGGGGATGGTGTGTTCAGGGTGATGAGCTGTGTTGCCTTTACGTCAAAACATATCGTTTGGCATTGTTGCCAAAAAGTTTGATTTTGGTTTCATTGACCAGAGCACCTTCTTCCACGTTTGGTGTCTCCCAGGTGGCTTGTTGCAAACTTTAAACCACACTTTTTATGGATTTCTTTGAGAATGGCTTTCTTCTTGACACTTTCCATAAAGGCCAGATTTGTGCAGTGTACGACTGCTGTTGTCCTATGGACAGACTGTCCCACCTCGCTGTAGATCTCTGCAGTTCATCCAGAGTGATCATGGGATCTTGGCTTCATCTCTGAAACAGTCTTCTCCTTTTTTGAGATGAAAGTTTAGAGGGACGGCCGGGTCTTGTTAGATTTGCAGTGGTATGAATCCTTCCATTCAAATGATCGCTTGCACAGTGCTCCTGGGATGTTTTAAAGTTTTGGAATCATTTTGTATCCAAATCCGGCTTTAAACTTCTCCAAACAGTATCACGGACCTGCCTGTTGTGTTCCTTGGTCTTCATGATGCTCTCTGTGCTTCAAACAGAACCCTGAGACTATCACAGAGCAGGTGCATTTATATGGGAGACTTGATTACACACAGGTGGATAATATCTATATCATTAGTCATTTAGGACAAATTGGATCATTCAGAGATCCACAATGAATGGAGTGAGTTTGCTGCACTGAAAGTAAAGAGGCTGATAAAAAACAGCCCCACTG